>JAXGGS010034336.1:0-11746 GCA_035585475.1 Armandia brevis | reverse complement strand
CTTTCTCTAATGTATCCTTTGCTTCAGTTGCTATGAAATTCCTATCTGCGTGTTTTGGTTTTCCATTCGGTATGTGCTCCTTAGCCTCTTCTATGTCATAATCTGAGAGAATACCGATTATGAAAAGATATTATATCAAATGTGCCTTTTATATTTAATAATATCAATACGAATGAAAAATATTCCCCTAAATAACACTGTACCTGGTATAGGATCTAATTCATCAGCCACACTAAAGAAATGTTAAAGCGTTTTGAAGGAGTTAACTAGTACATGTAGTTGGTATTAACAATAGTATTATCAGCTTATAGCTAAATGTACACATGGAGGGACAACAAGTCTGATTCGAACACTTACAATGCATCATTGACATGTCCATTAGACGCGACTTTTATAATGTTCTTGCCTAAATCCTGAGGTTGGGATAAATTCCTCTTCAAAACTTTCATTGCACTGGTCAAGGAGGCCTAGGTTGAGATGCGAATAAAGATGATCAAATACACTCTATATAATATCTGCGTTGTACTCGCTTTCTACAGAATTTGGAGTGCTGTCATACCGTTATAAGTCCTGGCTTTTCGCTGGTTTCCTCATCAGCCAGTTTGCTTTTCTCTACTACAGTGGTGTTCTCATTCTAAAATGGCACCAGTGTAAGTAGGTCACTAAGACTGAGTCAACTAAATTAAATGGAATATGATAACTGCAGAAAGCCAAAACATTTGAAATGTGTAATTACCATATCAGCTTTTACCGGTGCGACAACTAGCTCTTTCATTTCTATTTTGAAAAACTTTACCAGCGGTCTGATGGTTGTTCCCTATAAAAAAGAGACGCAACCGTGTGATTGAGCAGGGAGTTGATCAGCCTCCTCGGAGTATTGAATGGGGAGTGTATCTAATGCAGCCCTACCATGACGAAGAGGGTGAAGGTGATGTATACGATAGTGGCGGTGATGTACTGATATCTGTATTGGTACTGATGGTGGAGGGTGCAAGCCAAGGCGAAGGCGAGCGCTCCTCTTAACCCAGCCCACCACTGTAACAAACAGAACATGGCGGTCACACGTGTAAAGCCTCAGTTTCTTTGGCCTTATATGTCACCTGTTTACTCATTGTTCATCGCAAGATTTCAATATTGTACAATCTACCAACTACACACCATGATGAATTGCTCTTTGAGCGGAATCTTAGACTTCCTTAATGGATTCGCCACAGCGTTAAGTCCAAATACAGCTGAAATATGATAAATGCGCCACGTTATAATTAATTATCGTTCACATAAGGCGAAAATGCCGTATCGGGTTCCCTCCCCCGAAACGAAACATTGTATGTTGTTTCTGGGCAGTTATTTGTAAATTGTTTTATAAAGGATGAAAATGGATCTCCTAGTGTTTACTCATCAGACGGCCCAGAAGGCAGAGGATGACAACCCAGAGGCAGAATAACCAGTCAACTCCTTCTTTAGCTGCTGATATCTTAAACACCTGCACGCCCAAGAACAGGAACACAGTCGCCTCAACTATGACTCTATAATCAAAATTGACAAAAAAACTGTTATTGATCATAATCATGTTAATCTTTATAAGTCTGTTGGATTGTCAAGAGTAATGGGATCTGATGCAAGAAAGGATCTTACGCTAGCACCGAGGCCCCCGTGGTCAGTGTCGTTAAGGAGTCTTTCGAGAGGTTCTGGAAAACCAGCTGGGTTTGGGTCAGGCAACAAACAGCTAATCTGTTAAATAGACAGCAGGATATAAGAATAAATCGATTTGTTTTATATATATACATACATGTGGGTGCATTTCAATTAATATCAGAAGCCAGATATGTATCAAGATCGTATCTATTTACCCAATAATTCCCGACCAGCCCAAGAGCTCATTCAGAAGGTAGCACCAGTAAGCCATTACATACACCATCGCTGGTTCAGCAACTAGAAGCGGTTACATTACTTATATTACATAATGCCTACTTAAAGAATTGCCTACCAAGGCATCTCATCAGCTTATCAATGAGATATATTCATACATACTCCTCATGTGTTTTGTAAATCTGGAAACGACGGCGGTTAAAAGTCCGACTGCAAATCCAATCGCGACAGCTCCAAAACTGTGCACCAGAAATGCAGCGACGGCCATACCAATCTAAAGCGTCGTGATATATGCGATACTGATTAACTTTAATGGATTCGTTGAGTTATGAAACTTTGGGTTAATAACAGTATATCCTATATATTTCACTTTGTCTACTCACATCTTTGCCTTCTATTCCTGTCTCAAATGTGAATGACCTCATTAGTTCAAACACAACAATTGTTACTGCGTCTATGGTGAGAATTGTCATAATCATTTGAATATCAACTATATTGCATATCATTCTCTTGGTTTGACCCAATGATAATAACTATAAGTGAATTAATGTTGCTACCATTAAAGAGAGATTCTCCGAAGACCATATAGTATAGCTGATCATTAACACCGACTGTTTTAAAGATCGCAATTACAGCAACTGGGTCAACGGCAATGATGAAGGATGAGAAAAGGAAGGCATCGATGACAGAGTACTCATACGATGTTGCCCCCACCAGGGAAAGTCCATATAGGCAGCCACCTTTAAAATGTGTTAGATCAACAAGTGGTTTTATTCGTAATTTTTGGTATTACGATTTTTTTTTTTTTTCAGCATTTAAGGTAATATTTCGCTGTACTTACCAATAAAAAAGAAGTTGATTAGGGTTCCCTGAAAAATAAGCATAAATTAGTAGCGTTATATGTAAAATTATTAGGAATAAATAGCCTCAGTTCTGTCGCAGTTAAACAGACGCCGACCTAACAAGACCTGGAAAATATACGCTCCTCAGATTCCAACAAGAACTTTAAGAAAAACACGGCGGAATGCGGAAAAAAATTGGGAAAGTACACATTAATGACAGTAAGGAACACTTAGCACTGCAACAAGACTTTTAACTATTTTTATCACTGTCAACTTAGTGTTTTTCGTGATTTGACACCGGCCCGTCGGCCATTTTGGAAAGAACTCGCAAATTCGTGGAATCCCGGAACTTTTAAAATCATTCGCTCGCAAGTCCAAGTTAGCACCAAACCTTATATTAGACCAAGTTTTACCGAGCCTGAATGTTTTTGATTGCTCTACGACGCCTTTTTTGTGCATTTTAACCCAAATTACCGGAGGGCACTACTTTTCTAATCGGAACACGGAATAAACAATTCCCAAGGACGTAAAAGGCACTGCACTGTGATTGGTCAACTGACAAATCCAGTTTTAGCCCCTCCCACTTGCCGGACTCATTCACCGATCGCATCAATGACGTGACGTCATACTACGAGATCGCTACGTAAAACAACAATACACTTTATCGTCGCCGTGGAAGCAAATTCGCGCAAACAAATCAATCGCGCCAAGATGCCTGAACAGGGAAAGCCGCCTAAAACCGTCGGGAGACGCGGAAGACCAGCCAAAGTTACGTCACCTGATCCTACCTCAACTGCAACCAACAACCAGGCCCCTACTGCAAACATGGCAACTCGTGGCAACTCCGCGAGACCAGCTGAATTGCCTGCATCTGCCAGCGACTTGCAGCTCCCTCCTCCCGCATCATCAGCTGATGAATATGGTGCTACCTCGCAGAATGACTCAACAACTACCTTGCCTAGCACATCACATCAATCACAACCAAGAGGAGGCGCTCGCAGTAGAGGAAGAAGCCTAGAAAGAGGACGCCGTGAAAGCATCAATTCTGGCCAATCAAACCCCATTATCCGGGACGTCGAGACTCTAAAGACGCAGTGTTCTAACATCAATTCACAGCTAGCCAGTATGTCAGTTGATTTCAAATCACTTGGAGCCAATATCAGCCGTGACATAAAAAATCAGATGCGTCATAATGAAGACACTGTAAGAGATACCATCCGCTCATCTGAGGCCGCCACAAATAGGAGATTTGATGATTTATCCAGGCGCATGGACAACATTGAACGCGCTTCCCGAAATGCTCCAAGTACCAGCACGGGAGAGAACATGTCTTCATTAAGATCAGAGGTATCAGGCCTGCGTGACGCCATCTCAAGAGGTATGCCCGATCCAAGCACACGCGCCAGATTATCTGCACTGGAAGCCGCAAATCAGCATCCTGAATCGGGTAGTGAAATCAACAGACGGCTAAGAATCCTGGAGGCATCACACTCCACACCTGAGAATGGTGACCTTTCACACCTGTCAAGACGGCTTGATGAGATGGAGGCCTTCAGAGAACGTATCCTGTCCAGGGGCCCACCCCAGCCAGGAGGTTCCATGTCACAAGATGAACACTATGCCAATAATGAACAGCGCCTAGACACATTGGAGCAGGGTGGGCGTAACTACAATCTAATTGTCAGTGGCATCCACTCTGACTATGCCACACCGATGGGAGTCCTAAAACTCTTCAACATGGTTTTGAAAGCCCGCGTGAGCCCGCTGGATATCGTAAGCATTTTCTCCATGGGGATAAACAGCGCTGGTCAGGAGGTAATCATGGTGAAGTTTGGCTCACTGGCACCGCGTCAACGAGTATTCAGAAACCGCACAAATCTCAAGGATGTGCGCAACATCTACCTGAATGAGGACCTTACCCGCCCAAGGGAGGTTCTAAACTACCAAGCGCGCACACTATTCAGAAGAGAAATCCTCGCCAAGAACTGGACCTTCCTCGGGGTTATTCACGTGAAGTTGCCGGATGATGACCAGGTGTACAAGATCAACACCTCCGGTGATCTGCTGAGATTGGTCGGACTCCCCCCAGACTACCAGTTTGATGAAAGGGCAGGTCCATCCACTAGCATCGACTTCACACAACCGGACCCAAGCCCGGCCGAAGCAAATACGTCGGATCTTGATGGACAAGACAGACAGGCAGTTCCTGTACTCAGCTTGACCCAGCCACGCCCGGATGACTCTGCCACCACACGCACTGCAGACACCCCGCTCACTGCTGACGAAGTATCACAGCCCCAAGTCGCCTCAATACCAGAGGCCCCAGCAGCGTCAGCTCCAGTTGAATCAAACATAAACAGCCTAACCATTAATGCACAAGGCCATGTTTATGACAGCGCTGTGAGCGATAACATGGGTGTTCAGCGAGTGGCCTCATCGGAAACTGCCCCCGACGAATTCAAGGACGCGATCGAGTTTACTGGCTCAGACGAGAATGCGGAGCATGACCCTGGGCAGCTCCCTAAGGATGCCTAATAAACTGCAAATTATACAAGACTGTCTGCTGCGAAATATTCTGATATCAAACATGAACGAAGTACTCACCTATCCTTTCTCCAGTGACCCAACGCATGTAATCCATTATATAAAACTCAGTCGATAATAAACGAGGCCAGATGGAGCTGTTTAGTAAACCTTGCAGTTAATTACAGCTTGCTATAACTCTACAACTAGCCTCAACGCCGCCTGTAACATATATTCCGTCCAATTTCGTCAAATGTTACTGTGAACTTTCACCACTTCGCAAATTCCTTCACTTGTCGTCAATGCGCATGCGCACAACTGCGTCCAATCAGAGGTCTCCATTCCTGTTTGCCCGTACACGCTAGCAACATCAAACATGGCGGACTAAGAGGACAACAAACGCGAGCAGCTGGCCAAGAACTGGATAATTTTGAATGAAAACATCATGATAAGAGTCTGTTACGATCAGGAAAGCCATGCGAGATGTTGCTCTACTACAATAATGCTCAAAGCGTGCGTCACAAAACCCAACGCCTCCTGCACGACTGCGAAAACGCGGACCTCATCTGTCTCACTGAGACATGGCTCAGTGACAGCCTCGCAGGCAGTGATCTTCTCCATCTCCCAGGGTACGCACCCATAATAGCAAGGAACAGAGACGACGCGCACGGAGGGGTTGCCATCTACCATAAACCCTCTGTCATCACCACGCGACTCCACCATCTTGAGGCACCGGACCTGGAACTGATATGGGTTAAGGTTAGGAGCTCCAGCCTGTCTTTTGTTCTGGGTGTGCTCTATCGTCCACCAGATTGCGATGTTTGGGATTCTATTAGTGCCAATATTGAAAATGCAATCGCAAAAACAAACGTGCCCTTACATCTCATTGGCGACTTTAATAGCGATGCTGGTGACCCGACCAGTCACATCAGTCTGCGTGCCGCTGCATCAGGCCTACAAATCCTCAATGAACTGCCAACAAATGTAACCGAGACATCTAGGAGGGTGATAGACGTCGCTCTGACCACAAATTCTCAGCAGGTGGCCTCAGTTGAAACGATCGCCCCCAGTCTGTCTCACCATTGTCCGCTACTTGTTACCTTCAGGGGTAAAAGGAAATTCCGCCAGACATACAAACGCGAGAAGATCTCTTATGATGAGGCAGACTGGGAAAGAATCATTTCAGACTTGAAACGGCACAATTGGACGCAGATTACACCGACCTCTGACCCCGACGAACTTGTCAGTGAGTTTACAAACGTGATGATGAGCACCATACGAAGGCATACACCAAATAAAATAGTAAAAGTGAGAGTTGATGACGCTGTGTGGATGACACCGCACCTCAAGAACTTAATAAATAAAAAACGTAGCGCCTGGGACTCTGCACAAACTGATGACAAAAGTTATGACAGTGCAAAGTGGAGGAGATATTTTAGGCTAGAAAATCAGGTTAAAGAAGTGGAAGAGCAGGCCAAAATCGAGCTGTATGAACGTCTCCAAAACCGGATCAACACAGGCACGCTCAACGACAAACTGTGGTGGAAATCAATACAGGCACTTGACACCACCAATATCAAGGACAAACTTCACTCCCCACTTGTAATTGATGGAGAGCTTGTTGATGACGCACAGAAAAAGGCCGATGAATACAATAAGTACTTTAGCGCGCAGAACACTGTGATTGGCGATGATGACCCGATACCACCTTCCATCCTAAACATCAGCTACTGCAATGACACAATTGCACCTTGTATCACAAACCCAGCGCAGGTCCAACGAGTGTTAAAAGCGGTGGATATCGGCAGTGCAACCGGGCCAGACCAGATCCCAAATCTGGTCCTAAAGAAGACTGCTGTCGCAACCTCTAAACGTCTGTGTGCCGTTCTGAACCACTGTTCTACCGTCGGTGTGTGGCCGGAGGTCTGGAAGACAGCTTGTGTCACTCCCTTGCACAAGAAGGGCACAACAGACCTAGTCAGTAATTACAGGCCCATCAGCCTTTTGAGCTGCGTCTCAAAAATCTTCGAGCGTATCCTCCACGACCACATCGTCGCCCACTTAGCAAAGAATGACCTGCTGACTCCTCATCAATTTGGTTTCCGGAAAGGCTCCGGGACGGTCGACCAAATCCTGGATCTCTACCACCGAATGCGCACTGCCATGGACAAGCAATTAACTGTAAAAATCTTGTTTCTTGATATGTCCCGCGCCTTTGATAAGGTGTGGCACGCGGGCTTAAAGGCGAAGCTTCTCAGGTACGGCATAAGGGAGAGCGTGTATGACTTACTGTGTAGCTATCTCAGTGGCAGACAACAAGTTGTGAAGATTGATGGCAGAACATCTCGCCCTAGAACCCTGGAAGCGGGAGTACCACAGGGCAGTATCTTGGGACCTCTCCTGTACTTGCTTTATAGCAATGACAGTGTCATAAATCTAGAATGCCTGAGCAAATTATATGCAGATGACACTGCTTTAATGAGCGAGGGTGAGGACGAAGAGGACTGTGCTGCGAAGATCCAACCAAGTCTTAATCGCTTCATCACCTGGTCAAAGGAATGGAAAATCCTTGTGAACCCCTCTAAGACTGAGTGCTTAACCATCAGTAGGCTGGACGAATTCCCATTCCCCCTAGAAATAGAGGGCACTCTAGTTAACGAGGTGACGTCACACAAACATCTAGGAGTGATACTCCAGGCTGACACTAGGTGGAGTCTACAAATATCAAGTATGATTAAAAGGGCAAACAAGAAACTCTGCATCATCCGAAGATACGGCAGGCTCTTTAATCGCAGGGCTCTCCTCACCATGTACCGCGCTTATGTTCAGCCTCACCTCGAATATAGCTCGCCTGCACTATGCAACATGACCGCCCGAGAAGCACACCTGCTAGAGACAGTTCAGTTGTCAGCAATGCGCGCTATAACCGGCGCAAAAGTGGGAACCTCTCACTCGCTCCTCTACGCTGAACTCAAGTTGGAAACACTCCGCTCAAGACGTGAACGTGCCATGATAACAAAGGTATGCCAGATCCGCGCCTGCCAAATTCCACACAGGCTAAACCACACCACTTTCCGTGCTACCTCAGATCGAAACCCCTATAACACCAGAAGGGGTGGTGATATAGATAGATCTATCCACGGAAAAACGAGCACGCAAACCAGTAACTCATTCGTACTGCAAGCTGCACGGCTCTGGAACAACCTTCCTGCAGACCTCAAACTTATTGAGGATAAAGACAAACTAAAGCAGAAACTACGATGTACTGACAGGCCGCCACCACAATACGCAACAGCACTAACCAGACGAGCAAGTATCCTGGCTACCCGCCTGAGAGTCAGAACATCAGACTTAAAACAGCATCTGTTTGTGGTTGGCCTCAGTGAGAGCCCGGCATGCAGTTGTGGTGCCAGTGAGGAAACTCTATCTCACTACTTCCTGGAGTGCCACCAATTTGATGAGCAAAGACGTGAGATGTTAAGCAAGCTGCCCCCTGACGTCAAGCTAGACCACCTGCTTCATGGAAGCCAAAGCCAGAGCCAAGCTGCCAATGAAAAAGACGCACTAACGGTCCAGGAGTACATCCTAGCAACCAAGCGCTTCGTCTAGAACTATTTAAATTAAATCAGCCGCGCAATTATTATGGACACCTAACAGCTCTTAAAGCAATGGACTATGGGTCATTGGCTATCATACCATATTAACTCTCAGTTAACTACACCTTGTGTCACTTTAATCACCTCACGTTATATCATGTTGTGTCACTATAATCATATTACGTTATATCAAGTAACAAAGTATTAATGTACACTCGCATTAATAATATCCGTACCGCTACATAGCTATATCTATACATATACGTACCACAATTAATTTCTAATCAACCATATACTACCATGTCTAAATATTATTATCACTTTCGTTAATCAAAACTACAAAGGTGCAGTCATGTAACAACTAAACTATCCATGTATACACTCCTATAGTGGGATAGCAACACTTTCATACAACCTGTAATTTTAACAATAACTCAATCCATGTACACGCTCCTACAGCGGGATTGCGTTCATCGTATATAACTTGTAAAAACCACACCTTTAATCTAGTCACTCAATTTCGTATCATTACCTTATATTAACTACAATTCTATCCATGTACATACTCTTATAGTAGGGATAGTATCTTTCGTATATAACTCCTTAAACTATACACCTAGACTATGTCTATATTCAAATTATTATCACATTCTCTCCATCCTTCATGTGTAACTCACGCACGCGCTAATAATTTAACATCAAATCCATTATCAAATAATTTTTATCAAATATATTATTATTCATACTATACATTACCACACCGTAAGCACATAATGCCAAGGTTAACCGGCTCGTATGGCTACGGCCCCTCCGGTTCACCGATTACCACATTTACTCTGTACTCACCTTTAATATTTACATCTTGGTAATAAATCTTTTCAATCAAACAGATTAGATTCTTACCACTACAGCATAGAGCAAAATCGTTCCCACGTTTGACGTAAAACCTTTGTTGTTTAACTGATACGAGGCATCCAAAACTATCCTAAGGAAATGATTATATATGGCCAACGAGTGGGTCAATCGGTTGACAAATTTATGTATAATCTCATGAAATGATTAATTTGCTTAATCCAAATATTATTTAAACTTACGGTGGGAGCATGAAAAGCATAAATTCTCTATCGCCAAGGACGATGTCCCCTAAACTTTTTGTAGCCCTGTAAATTAAATAAATATCAATTACCATATGGTTTACATTAACATTTACAAATTTGTTGCTCAATACATTTCAATGTATTATAATCGTAAAAAGTCAATTAGCCCTATCATTAATTAAGTAAGTTTTCTACCAAAATATTGCCCCAAATGCGAGTCCAATCAAGAATAGAACACTGGAAGAATGGAAAGTAGTGGTATCAAGAAAGAATTTTGTGTCATTCAGCTGTTTCTAGATTCATGACCAAGATGTAACCGCGCCATACCATGTTTCAGGAAAGTAGTCAGCGATCGCTCCAGTATGATGATATCCTAACGAACAAACGATATTCAATGGATTATAATTAGCTTACAAAATGTCTTGCAATGGTATCGTATACATTAGGGTCTTCAACAGATTTCCTACCCACTTACCTATCATAACAATCCCGACAAACACAAGGAAAGATACCATTACAAGCGGTTGCTGCACATACGGCCATAGTATATTCACTAACTGGAGGGGTTCCTCTATAGGGGGATGTGAACTATTACCAGAATTCTCGTTCTCGGCAGAACCACAAACCGTAGTGGAGCTAATTATCCAAAGGCAACACAGAGATACCACAAAGTGCTTCATTATTATCGACTGTTCTGATGACCTAATTAAAAAAAGATTGTGACTAGTGTTAGTATTAATGAAATCTGATGAGGTATCATGGTTGTATAATCATGTGAATCAGTCTTATTCTCCTAGCTGAAGTCAAAGAAGTAGAATATTTCTTGATATTTGTCAGCAACTTTTTTCACGTAAAGCCAAGTTGTAAGTGTCTTTAAGTATTCTTTAAAGCAGTGCTTGACGAGAACAATGCCGGACCCTCTAGTGTTTAAAAAAGAAACATATAAATTCTAAAAACCTACCGTTCACTTAGAGCCTCTGGAGTTCCTCTCTAAAATGCTTGAAGCAAATTCAAATTCGACCGATCCAAGTTACTCCGTCGCTAACTATGCCCGTCCCTGAGACACTGAGACCCTCTAGGTATGGGGGGGGGGGGGGGGGGGATTTACCAATTAATTGGCAAATTTCATGCAGTTAATGATTCTGCCCTAGAAATCACCGCGAAATGACTTTAATCTTCAGCACTTGTAACGTCACCACATTTTAGATTTTTTCGAGGGATCATCTTCAGTTTATCTGATTGGCAATACGATAGCCATCGATACAATTAGTGTATGCACTCTTAACCTATCCTTCTGTTAACAACACTTGAAGGTGTGGGAGACATGTAATTACTGAATAAGGGGGTGTTAAAAGGTTTCAAGGGTTGTTTGGGGTGTCAAACCCTTCACTTCTGAAGTGCCTGCAGTCTGCGTGCACAGTAGTTTTCTTTGAAAAGTAATTGTCAGTTTAAGCAACGATTACTTGGTCATTGATCTTATAAGCGGAACAAGAGCATTTTCTTCATATTCGTAATAGTTTCAGAAGAGTGTCCCCCGCGTGAAATTGTTATGTCATGGCTGACCGAAGTAAAACAGACGGTTGTAGTGTTTTTATTTGAAGGTAGCGCCAGGTACAACCCGACCTTTTAGACAATGATAAGAGGAGTTTTAAAATTCAATTACAATTTACTTGTGATAAAAGTTAAATTTACCAAACCGTTTAAGAACATTAAACTAATAATTTAAGTCATCATTTCAATAAAGATGCGTCTTTAGTTATTAATGAAACCCATTTTACGCTTTAAAAAGGACAAGTATTTAATGAGAGAACGGAAATAT
>JAXGGS010034225.1:10825-21555 GCA_035585475.1 Armandia brevis | reverse complement strand
CACAGCACTCTGCCGAGGTTTATACCAGGGGATCCTAGGATTCATGGCTTGTACGTTGTTTTAGTATGGCCTCGAATTGCTTGCTTTGCCCCTCGCCAGGTTAATGTTGTTTTACAAAGTTAACCTCTCCTGCCCCCCTGAAGCTTGACATGCACTACCCCCCGTCTACCCGGCGTCCTGGTGCTGGCAGCTGATTGACTCCTCGGCAGATCAATAACCTCTCGCCCTGATTGTAGCCACTGATTACCGATGAATCTACCACATCTCCAGGCGCCCATCTTATCAACTTAAATACTTCCCTGTTTACAGGCTGGATGAGCTACATGCTGCAGGCGGGAGGGGCGCTGAGTAACTCCTCGATGAGTCAGGGTTCTGGGGGGCTCTGAGCAATTGAGCAGAATTGTGACCCACTCGACCTGATTTGAGCCTCCTTAGATTTGTACGAATGTTGCTGTGCGCCTGTCACTAAGCAAGAAACACAGAAGCAAATTTATATGGATTGAAGCGTTTTGTAGCTTTAAGCTCGGCTAGATTGAGGACGTGGCTTAAATCAAAGTTTTACACTTTAATATTTCGCTCCAGCTTCCAGATGAGACGCGATGATGTTTCTTACTAAACAGGTCCTTCATCGACCGCCTTTAATAAGGTATCACACCATCCGCATAGTAATCTCGACACCTGGTCCAAACAACTCGCGCGACGTCATCCCCTCTAGCCGATTATGAAAAAATGTCGGTCTAGTGGCTGCTGATGCAGAGCTCTCGTTAAGCAGGAGGACGGCGACGGTTGCTAGCTGATGTATGATGGAGCCGGGAGGGTAAAACTTGAGCCAGCACGGCGTCTGAACGGGACCTGCGGACTGCGTGATCTCGCCGAGTCTCGCCGAGACCTCTATTGATCACTGTATTGATCTCGGGACATGTTCATTATTGCGGGTCACCCATTAATGCATCTCTCATGAAATACACGAGAGATGTATGATTATGTGAAGAGCTCTAACGCCGGTGCTCTTTGTCTGGGTTTAATACGCCGTGTATGTACAATCAAAGCCGCACAAAATCACCACATCAACCTCGCCTAATACAAATGCCTTTAAGCTCATAAATTACATCTGTATTGGTAGCTTTTCACATCATCAATGACTTGATGCAATTTCATCATAGCAAAACAAGTAAAGCTTAAGAGCAAGTGCTGTTGACGCAGAGCTTCCGTGTTAATTCCAATACTGAGGCGATCGATTTTCTTGACGTTTTCCTCAGGTTACGGCTTATGTCATACCGGCATCACTCAAACAACGTCAGCGAATTGTGCTCGCCTGATTGACTGATTTAGACGCGTTTATTCCATACAAAAGTGCCAGTCTCCAAGGCCTTGGGGACGTATTTGCATCGACTGCGTAATGTTGGTAATAATGTTCAGCTCGGTCTGGCTGCGCTCTGCGTCTTTGGGTACATAAAACAAATAGATATCCGGCCGTAAAAATGCAACACCCTCTGTTGAAAGAGATAACATTACACAAATTGAATCTTAGCATTTTCTTTTGGCAGAGCAATCGGTGCTTTGTCTGTAAGCATATAGTACAAATACGAGGCCAGGCTAGCGCGCCGTGGCGAATCGTCGTCCTGTGTGCATATCACCAACGTAAATAGGTCGCAAAACCCCTGACAACAACAAATCATTCGCTTATATCGTCAGTTTGGGTGACATTTCTCGGCCAGGATAGAAGTGAACTGCTAGGAATTTATCGTAGCGTTGAATTATGCCGTCCTTTGATCTGGGCTCTACTTTTTTTCTAGCCCTTCAGTGATTGGCAAATTGCTGCCAGATCGGTGCCTTGATTTGAAATAGCCCATAAATTGCGGCACCAATGAAAATTGCATTGAGCCCTACAGTTGTTGTATTTTTTTAACCACAAGCTTAGACTAGCACACTAATATGACGACGTGGATGTCAGCGGACGAGATCTCATTATAATGCTCTTTATGCGGGCCACGTAATTGCTTATCAACATGTACATGTAACTAAGCACTAGTCTGCCTTGAAAGATGTCAAGCATACGCCGATCATGTATGGACGAACTCGATTGTCGTAGCACAAAACGCGTTATAACGAATCTCAACGTAATGAGAACCCACGCTCGTGTATATGTTTGTGCATGTTCAGACCTAAGCTTTCCCCGCATCGAGCGCCCGACATCAAGACTTGGCCCAAGGTCATAAGCCGATTTGACAGTGGCACAAATTGGTCTGTCGGGTGTGGGGCCTGTTTTGTCTGGCTACTGCTTAGACGGCACGAATGAGGCGGGGGATTGGTAGAGATGAGGCCTGCCTCCCCGAGGACACCCTTATTGTCCGGGGTCGCATTCATCTGCCGCTCCAATCCGCCGCTAATTTGCGTGGAAGATGCCGGCAGGGTTGGGGAAGCTGGCGAGAAGATGCCCAGCTTATTGCTGCTCAATGATTCAAGCAAATGGCGGAGCAGGGAGAGGTGGTATCTTGCTTCTGATTCATCCTGCAAATCCCAAATACCTTCCTTCTGTTATGTTTTGTCAGGTAATAATGCAAATGGCAAATGTCTATATGTATAACGTATCCTCGTAAGTGTTGCTAATTAGCATCGTAATACGTGCAGTCATCATATTAGCAAGCTGGACAATTACTACGTCCATATTCCCTTATTGTGGTATTCCGGTTGCGTTGATGCTAGTACTCATTGCAGTTAGAGTGTATTGGATTGTTTGTACTTTTCTAGTGATCACTCTTGGTCTTTAAGTAGTGAGAATACGCAGTGCAGGTCGATCCTGGCGCCATACCAGGCGGCAGGAGGTGGAATAATGGGCTTTGCTTCCTTATCTCAGCGTTGTTGAGCTGCATACAAGTCGTCAGGCTTAAAACTACAAGGTGCTTGAAAGATATTTAGTGTATTAGTATTTCCTGAGCCGGGGAGGTTTGCTCGCTGGTTTCCTGGGTAATTGACACGAGCGGGGCACAGTTTAACCTCAAGTTTTCACTCTGTTGATAATAAGCAGACGATGCGGTTATCAGTCGGTGAAATTAGCATTCTTCGTCGGTGCTAGGCAGTTTAGTGTTGCGCTTCCGTTCGTGAAAACAAAGCAATTAATCGACACCGCGTGTTACAATACTGCAATTTTATCACTCTCATCCAAACTGACATGGTTTACTATCCATTCATGTCATCCATTTATAGATATGCCCGTGTTAAAATGTTATGCAAACCCACCTGTTCGGAGAATAATTTGTATTAATATCGGATCCCACCACATGCTATACTTTGACATTTTACCTCTCGCTCCTGATCTGTATTGAGTTTGAAGTAATAGGCTCCCAGTTGTGTGTTATAATCAGTAAGGGTGATATAGGTGGAATATGATGTTTAATACGTGAGATATAAGTGTGATTTATTGATATTAGACACCTGTTACCCGCAGTTAGCTTCTCACAAGTAAAGGTCATCACAACTCACAACCGACAAGCAAAATTACATATGAAATATATTCAGCTCAAATAAAAATTAAATGCTCTAAAAATATCTAATCTTTTGTTTGTCGTAAAATTTAAGATAACGATGACATTTGTTAATGTGTTTCCTTTGACTTTTCTAACCGGTATATTAGATCGCGTGCTATTTGTTGATCCTTCCTCTGAAATGCTCTTGCTGAACCACATCCAATAAGTATTTACCTTAGGTGTCTTAAAATGGAACAAAACAGTGGTACAGTATCAATATAAACAGGTATTTAAATGAACACCGCGATGGACAAACAATGCATTTTGGATGAGACTTGATATCATGCCAGGCACAAATTCACAACGGAGACAATGATTCTGATTCCCGGTGTAGCAATGTGAAATGATAAGATATAAAAACATACAATACTCCTGACCTCATAAATGACTATGAAAATGGTGATGATGGAGTGCATCGGGTGCGCTGGAAACTTCGGCGATGTTCTCAAGGAAAAGGTGCACAAAGTTGGTAAGTGTTCCCTACTTTTAACTATAATGAGCATGTCGTCCATCTTCACGAGAAATCCAGGGAATATGGCGACAAATGATAGAAAAATGAGTCGTTGAGCTCGGAGTGCTTTTGTTGCGCGGAAAGTTCTTCATCAGTGCAACAGATATCCAGTCGTGTTAATGAGACAGCATTGAAGCTACTGTTTGCACTTTTTAATATTAATGTTTTTGAGTGTACTGACATTTTCAATGATTTTCAGGAAACATCCGGAACCTTGCTATGGAGAAGGTGGCGAGTCAGGTGATGTTCCCGTGTAAATACAGCAACTCCGGCTGTCCAGTCACGCTACAACACACCGACAAGGCTGACCACGAGGAAATATGCGAATTCAGGTTAGTACATATTCGCATACCTGTACATGTACATGCATATGTGTGTCACCTGTCAAATGTAGGTCCTGGGGACGCTGGCGATTTAAGTGAATTGCCCATCGAGCCTGTGGATATGATAGTATCAAGGGGAGGGCAGTTGTTCCAAGTAGTTCATTCTGCCGTAGCATAAGTTGCTTGATGTTATTGTTTAAACTAAAGCACATGCACTAGGATACAGGCCTGTCCGTTAATATATGTAATTCTTTCTAGTTTCAATGCATTGTGAAATATTTGAATAACACCGTGAACATCCTCACTCGAGTATCCATCTGTGTAAAAATAACAGAATTAAAAAGTAGGCCACCCGGTTGCTTAATAATGTAGGTCAGCTTATCTGTATATCCCTTAGCTTTAAGACAGGACAGTACGTTTGCATGTATACCCAATACCATAATATGTTCCGTACGTTGTTCACAACTTTCATTGTTGACATAGATTAAACCTTGTCTATACTAAATTAAGAAATGCATGGTACTTTATTTGGTAAGCTAATCATGAGTTATGATTACCCGGTAATTAATTTTGTATACAACTTTACATCGTCTTGCATGAGAGGACGTGCTTTCCATGTTGTTCCCTACACTGTCCTGCCAAGCCGTCTTGAACTTACAGTACCGGTATATGTAATAAGGCGGTCAGCGGGGGACAAGCCAAAGAACCCGCCTTGTAGAGGATACCGTGTATTTTTTATGGACCCGCGTTATAGAGATCAACAGAAACACGAATCGGGGGACACGCTAGACCCGCCTTATAGCGAATACCGCCTTATAGAGGGGCGCCTTATGGAGGATATCTGCTGTACAACATTGTTTTACATATGATATGAGATAATAAGCGATATAATTTATATTTCAGACCTTACTGTTGCCCGTGTCCTGGTGCCTCGTGTAAGTGGCAAGGTTCTCTCGAGCAAGTCATGCATCACCTAATGCAGCAGCACAAATCCATTACCACACTGCAGGGTAAGTTCTCGAATCTCCTCATGATTCTGTGATCAATACGTATGCAGGATGTCCAGTTTTCTTGGAAACTAAGATGCCTAGATCAATGTATTCTTCCTTCACGTTGTGTTCGCTTTTGAAATGTGTTTTTTTTCGAAATTAAAGAAGCCAGGTATGACATGATTTGAAATTCATCAATTGTAATCATTATCAAGGAGAAAACGTCAATAGTTCTAGTAGAACATATGATTAAAGCTTCGTTTTTACTCCAGGGGAAGACATAGTGTTTCTGGCCACAGATATTAACTTGCCAGGCGCCGTAGATTGGGTGATGATGCAGTCGTGCTTCGGGCATCATTTTATGTTAGTGCTGGAGAAGCAAGAAAAATACGAGGGTAACCAGCAGTTTTACGCCATAGTACAACTGATAGGAACCAGAAAACAGGCAGAAAACTTCGCTTACAGGTACAGCATTTCATTACAAATTATCATCTTTTTATTCTCTTTCATAAGAAATTGTTTACTACAACTGCAAAAATAAAAGAGGTTAATTTGATTGAAGTAAAGATAGTTTGACACTAGTGTGTTCGAATAAATCAAATTTCTCCGCGCACCCAATACAAAAACAAGTGGTTTGATTTGCAGTTCGTTAGTATCACCTAGGTTTGATCATGTCATTTCCAACATTTACCAACCAGTTCGTCATTTATTGATATGTGATTCGATTCTTACCTACATTCGACTTTATTTGACATTAACCATAATGAACGATGATTAACGATTGTTATGTTCTGTAGATTGGAACTGAACGGTCACCGACGGAGACTGACCTGGGAGGCGACACCGCGGAGTATCCACGACGGTGTACAGTCAGCTATCAACAACAGCGACTGCCTTGTGTTTGATACAAACATTGCCCAGCTGTTCGCTGACAACGGCAACTTGGGCATCAACGTGACAATCAACATGTGCTAATCGTGTGCTTCGGACGACATTCACGCTAATTGTAGACAACACAACCTGCGCGCTTAGTCTTACAATGACGTCATGACCTGACGTGGCGACGTCTTTCGTCATGACGTCGTGTAATGTGCAGTTGTTTATCTCATCCACCGAGGTAGTAGCTGGCACGAGCCCACCGCTCGACACGTTCATTTCATCCGGTAGAAGGCGCTAGTGTTGCTCATGTGACGTTTCATGGACGTAAGTGAGTGAAAGGAATGACGTATGACGACGTCAGACACAGATCCGCATTCAGACGTACTACACCGACCTGTGTCCTGACGTCAATCTTATGCTTGAATTTACATATGAATGGTACCAAATGAAGAAGAATTTCTATCACAAGTTTAATAAATCCATGTTGATTGGTATCAGGCATGTCAAGTTCAGCTTAAGTGGTGATTTTATGAGAAAAATGTGCACTGGTAGCATGTTTTGTAAAAGTTTTAAATGTTTCATCTGAGCATTTGTGATGAGCCCGCGTGATACAAGAGTGAAAATGACGTACATGTACCTGAAAGTGAATCTGCTAACTATATTATTGCTTTTAGTTGTGCAATCGAATCTAATATATATTGGCGTGGCCGTTCCACTAGTTGGTTCAAATATATTCACCATATTTGTATAAAGTTATACGTTAACAAGTCTTGTGAAATTTATGAGTATGGAATCATTATTCGAGTCTGCATCACGATTACTGTAATATTTCATCACGTATTTTTACATCTATATTTTACAACTATCGCACCACTTTACTGCATTCTAAGACCTAACATCTCTTGTTAAGTTTCTGTAAAGGCGTCCACAAATTCGCGAAAAGTAGTCTAATATTCATTAAGTTTGTTGATGATTTTGTAATTTACCACCATAAGAATTCACAATAATTTTATCCTGCCCGAGTAGACTGTCGAATACTGAATTTGTCCTGACGTGTTTCTTACTATATAACACTTGTGCTATCGACTCTTTGGGAAATTCTCTGCTCTTAAAATGTAAAACATCAGTCGTAAAGTGTATCTACAGGTTTATGTAACTGTTTTCCACATATTTTTCATTGACCGGTCCATCATTTTGCTCAGCATTTTATCAGGTTATTTTAGGAAGCACAGTATTAGAGCAGATTTCTGAAAATGTGGTGTCTTACTGATTACGTCGTACACATTGTTACCAAAGATTCCCATCTTACTAAATTCTGTGGCTTTCTGGCTAAAATGTACAGACTTATACTTGCTGATCTTGAAATATGCTTGTGCTTCACAGTTTGTCCATGTACATAGATTGTTGGACTATTAACACACCGTATGTTAAGGTTTATATGTTATTGTATATCGCCATGGAAACGAGAGAGTATATGATTTGAAGTATGCGCACTGGAGTTCTATGTACAATCATTCTTGAACTCCCAAAATCTGAGTTGATGAGAATTGCTACGCGCTTACCCCTATGCGGTATATTTACAGTGTTAGTAGTATCATTTATAATTATACTACTTCGCTTTAGTTGGGGAAAAATATCACCTTAATACGTGAAATACGTTTCATTCATATTTCTACGCCAATGCTTTCATATTCCACGAGAAGTGTTTATGCAATGTAATTAGTACAATTGTATCAGAGACGTACAAGAATGAACGATTTCAGTTTGTCTGGTGGGACTCTGTCTCTGCCTCACTGCTTCAGCTGAATGAATGGGATTTATGTTTGGGCAAATGCACGTTTACATGTCAGTTTAAATTTAAATTTGTAGCGGTATTAAGTATAGTTTATTACATAGATCATAGATTATCGTATTGCTCATAAAATCACATATTCATACTAAGTTTTAAACTTTTTGCCTGGGGGTTTCTGTTCATTTCGACACGCCGTCTTGATAAACTTTCACATTGTTAGCACTGAAACACTTCATCATTGGCCTATTTGAGTAATTAAACGATTGGAATTCAGGTAATTGACTGTACTTAAGCGGCAAACACGAAAATCGTCGCCAATCTTATATTTACAAGAAAGCGAACAATTTGCAAAGTTTGTGGTGAAACGATATTGTCGGTCTTCGTCACGGACGTCATATGCGTGTAACGGTACATGTATTTTTGACACTTTATTCAATGCATGAGAACCCTGTTCGGGTTGATTTACATGACAACTATGTATGCACCCAAGTCACTTCTAGGTGAATTCACACCTCGTTATTGTGCACTGATCTTTGGAAATACAGCGCAGATGACGTGATCAAGATGTTTGTTACTTGTGTGTCATGAAAGGAGATAGTCACCACGAATCTATATATGATTATGTCAAGTCGACCTCTCAGATGTCGCGATTAAGTAAATTTGTTTCCATGTAAAGAGGCGGATGCCGATGCGACTCTATTTTGCTTGTATGTTTTTAATGTTTGATGTAAAAAGTTGTGCTATTAAATGCATAGAACTGAACGTGAATCGAGTTGTCTTTAGCATCGCCAACAATCCCACACACAAAAATTTATCATAATGAAGAGTAAATCTAGCTTTTAAATTAAGAATGTTGCCGATTCTCTACATGAAGAACAACCACGAGAATGGAAATATGTGACCATACATAAGAACACACCTTTGGATGAAACAAATATACGAATAAACCAAGCACTGTTTCAGCGCCTGCAAATTTTTCCACTTTCATTTGCGCTGTGTTATTTGTGTGGGTGTGTAATATTTAGTCGCCTGATCAGTGTGTTAACTGACTTGATGAACGGCGTCTGTTCCCTTCGAATCTCAGCTGATTCGTACACGTGATGTCTCTAACTGGGACTATGTCACTCATCTTGACCTTTAGTATTTGTCGCAATGTGCGATCTGTACTGATTACGGGAGTACATCAGGTGAATTTCTTTAAGCAAATAAGATTGATAATTACTCGAGTAAAATTATCCGTACTATTAGGCTAAGATGTGACCTTAACACGAATGAGCATGACGCAGCTGGTTTCTGGTACAATGTAATTTTTATTTTTTATTATTTTTTTTCAATCTTGGCAAGCTTTTACAATATTGTGCGGTGGTGCTGTCAGTTGGGAAATTTACAATAAGGATTGTATCATTCACCTTCATAAATATATGAATACAAGTATTTTATCATTTACCGCATTATCGGCACATGAAATGCATTGTAGATGTAACAATATAATCTAAGAGATGTTCAAGTGATTTTTAGGTGACCTCGGTTGAATTATAAAAGATAGATGAGAACTTCGAGAAATCTTATGATAGAAATATCAAAATAAGCTAAAAAGGAGGATGCATTGATTAACGCTTAAATACTAGAATAAATATCATTGTATTATCTATATACCCATCCACAAGTTAAAATAGTAAAACGTTTTAAATACGTTAACAACACTGACCGATATAGCAGACAAGAATATGTATCAATAAACAAACGGTGTAATTACTCACGACGCTAATTAGATACAATAACTGTTCCCTCAAAACAAAATCAATCTTCTGCACAAGTTACTTTTAGCTATAAATTAGCAAAGCAGCGCTACAATTTGAATGTTTCATCGAAAACATAAACTTGTTTACAATGCATCTCCGACAAGGCAATTTGATTATTGTCTAGAATTAAGTATCAAACAAGTAATTCAATATCATGATTATCTTCAGAATGTCGCATGCATAAAATCGTTGGAATAACATCAAAATGTACAAAATCGTGTAACATCATGACATTGTTCACTCTTTAATTTTGAAAAAAATACCATCAAATAAGTGTAAAATTCAGTTCATATATTGGTATCATTAAGAATTGTAGTGGAAACAAATTATTTCTATCATTTCTTAAAAGTATTGAAGTGACTAGAATCTAAACGGGTCGATAAATACTGCAAGTAGATGTACATGTATATCTAATTTACCTTGATTCTATTGGATCAATACTCTTACAAGCACCCGCATAAAACAACCATTAAACTATTAGTTAAATATACTAAAATTGCAAATTCATCCGATAGCCTCAAATATTACCAGTACTCCCGACTCATCAACAACTGTATTCGCTTATACCGACATTTCGACAGGTATGCCAGCAAATTCATTTGTTACACCTGCATTTGGCTTCTATAACAAAGTCAAAGACATGCTTCCGTACAAATATGGAGTGTGTAGCGTGGGGGGCCTCCTAAGCCTGGAATGCTTGTCTTACTTGTTCACCCTCTCTCGGTCTCTGTCCCTCGGATGACGGCAGCTCTTTGATCAGACTCATCGTTTTAAGGAACGCGTTCAGTCGGGCGGTGTACTCGACGGGATGCGCCTGATAATGCGACACGTGCGCCGAGTCGTCGAAACATTTCATCTCCGTGTAGATGCCCTTTTGTTTCCAGCTGCCAGCCACCTCTTCGATACG
>JAXGGS010034114.1:2795-24191 GCA_035585475.1 Armandia brevis | reverse complement strand
ACTAAATTATAGTTTTTATACGAAGCGCATGATATAAAACTCACAGCAAAGTCATGTACAAGTGGTGTGATACAATGTGGCGTATTTACACTCCTGTACATGTACATGGTATATATACACCTTTGTACACACTCCTGTACATGTACATGGTATATACACCTTTGTACACACTCATGTACATGTACAAGGTATATACACCTTTGTACACACTCCTGTACATGTACATGGTATATACACCTTTGTACACACTCCTGCACATGTACATGGTTATCACACAGAGGTACTCACGTTTCACCCTCTCCTTTGATCTAGATGGAGCCGTTCTCCCGTCATCCCCGGGAACGCTGACGATGCCAGACTGCGTCATCTTAGGGGTCATTCCACCGCCCTGAAGGTCAACATATTTGGAATTGTAACAATAGTCTAAGGTAATTGTATTTAAGGCGGGTTTCTATGTAACGCATGTACCCCATAATTTATTTTCTTTATAGCGTCAGCCAAGTGTTAATCATTAAATGACAAGGATATTTTTTTTAACGTGATCTTTGTGAATTCGTAGAATTTTTTTCCTTTGCTCAATGCGCTATCTTGAGTAATACATGTGAGATAAAATGTACACAAATTTAAAAAAACCAATAATTGAGTAACACGGTGTTCATCAAAAGCATAGAAAAAGAGAAGAAGTTGAAATGGCTCACCTCTGGAACGCTGACAATAGTGTGTGCTGCCCTCTGTGGGACGCCTCCAGCGGTAGGAGAGATCGCGTCATCACCCCCGTGAGGTAAAGCTACTCGTACCGTGGGCTGCCTGCCGCGTCCGTCTAAAGGTGGCAGTCTTCCCTGACCTAGGGAAAAATAAAACACATTCGTTAGTCATTGTGCATGGGGTGTGTACAAGAAAACATACAATAAAGTGTTCATACATGTAATGTATGTTTGATTGGCTTTGGAATATATGAAGGGTGATTTAAAATGTTATAACAACTCCATCATCTTTTTACTAGCTCAGATACTGCATATTAAACGAGTATCGATATTTACAATCATTGATCCGTCTCACTGAATGAGCTCACCTAAGCCTATAGATGTGTACAGCAAACAACAGTGACACAGTGACATTTGTGATTTGTCCACACAGTGAGCGGCACGTGTGACAGTACATGTAAGTTTCAAACAGTGAATCCATCTGAGATTAGGAGCTTGTGAACAGGTTTGTAAAGAACCGATATAAATATGTGATTTAATCCCATGCAGCGTCTATATATCCCTATGTTTACCCTTTCCAGATTCTTCGCTTGGATTAACATAGTCGTCAATATTATCAAGTTCCATCAAGCCAGCTGTCGAAATGAAAATTAAAGCACTGACACTAAATAAGTGAAATTGAATAAAGAACTCTTTAGGAACATGATAACTGACTCCAACTGCAGTAAAACAGCGGTATGGCATACTGTGTTATAAATGTACCCGGTGGACACGGAGTTGTCATGAGCAGAGTGTCTAGCCTCAAAAGCAACAAGATGTGAAAGCGAGTGAAATGCTTGATTACTGGTTTGCTTGAGGTACTACTATGTGGATCCTAATGTTTCTCGCTGCCGTGGTAGTACGTGAGTAGTGACAGCGGTAGTAGTACCTTCATCGCTTAACACCTCACCAGGTGGCGCTGGTTCCGGAATGGTGGCGTATTCCGGTTCATCCCCGAACGACTGGGGGTCACGAGGGGTCACGCTCGTGACGTCATCAGGCTGGTGCTCAGATTGACCGCCAGGGTGAGCGTCCTCTCTGACGTCATGATCTAACAGGGGAGCGTTCTCATAAAGAGGCTCTGGTCCTACGTGTACCTGGTCGGCGGTTATTCCCGGAGATTCAGGAGCAGCGTTCTCATACACAGGACCCTCGGGGTCAGCATGCTGCGGGCGGGCGGTCTTATTCACCTCGGCGTACTGGGGCGGGGCTTCACCAGAAGGGGCGGGGTTATCCTCTGTGGGCGGGGCTTCACCAGCAGGGGCGGGGTTATCTGCTGGGGGCGGGGCTTCACCAGCAGGGGCGGGGTTATCCCCTGTGGGCGGTGCATAATGATCTCCAGGTGGCGCCACCTCCTCCTCCTCGACCACCTCCCCGTGGTTGACCTCTGTCCTGCTCGTGTCCTCGTACACGCCGAGCTCCCTCATCTCCTCTGTGACCCCGGTCTGACCTGTGCCCTCGGGTCTGTCCTCTGTGACCCCTAGGGCCCTCTCTTCCCCTTCTCTCTCACCCTCGGGGGTCTCCCTCTCGCCTGCCGGAGGGAGGGACTGGAGGGGCGGTACCCCCTCCCCTGGTGCTGCCACCCCGTGGTGACCAGGCTCATCTTAGCAGTGTCAAGTACAAGTACATGTCAAGGTTAAAACATGGATTCTAAATTTCAAGAAACAAAACCCTGCGCACGCATCAGACAGTACTGGCAGCCCAGTTTTAGTTTGTTCAAACGCAAGCAAATAATGTTACGAGTTCAATATATTGAAATTAACTACAGCGTCCCCAATCATGTTGAACCGTGAACATTACGGTATGGAATTGGTTTCTCAAACCTAATACAATTTGGGGTTGCTTTAATGGTCCAGTTAGGAAAGGTTGCGCAATTGTTTACTGCAGCACTGGCTGAGCTTTGAACTGCCGACTTGCAATGTACATGTATATACAAGTATCGGTATCTATGTGTATTCTGTGCAAATGGCAATCCATATTTACAATCAGTGTTCATTTCAAAACTACAGATTATTCATAGACTGCTGAGAAACACTGCATCTGTCTCCGAACATAGTAAAAGGAGATGTTCACATTTTACTTTTAACTACATGCAAATACGTGCATATACATTGTACATTGTGTGATGTGTATCAATCGACGACATACTTTAACCTAATTTGCCAATAACTTAAAATGCATGCGAATCGTACAACTACTGTCAGACGATGATTATCAAAATGTTAACTTGGTAAAATAATACTCGGAAACAATAACAGTTAACATCTACGATGGGACAATATTGATGAGTAGATTCGAGAGTTTAAACTATTTGTGATTATCTTGGCCATCATCCTGATAAATGAATTTATATCTTCTTTATTTCGTGTTGTTGGCCTTGTTTTTATTAATTAATTCGTTATTTACTAAATCGAGCAATTTATTATTAATCAATCAATCGCTAGTTGACCTATTTGTGTGTTATTGTTGACGTTGTCTCAAACATTGGACATATTAGTTACGGTACTCGTAATTATTGATAATTAACATATTAATTAATCGCTAGGTTACCTCTCTGTGGGTTATTGTTGACGTTGTCCTGTGCTCCTGACATGTTTAACTGTCTCATGGCGCTCCTCACCTCCTCTGTGTCTGTGTCCTCGGTGGCTTCAGTCTCATCTGTGTCCTCCTCATGGCGGTGGTTCTGGTACCGATCCCGTCTGGACATCTTTCTATACAAACACATCAAATAGCAAATAATTAGGTACAAATATCTCAAACAGGAAATAATTAGGTACATATATCTTTCTACATAAAACATATCAAATAGGTAATAATTAGGTACATATATCTTTCTACATAAAACATATCAAACAGGAAATAATTAGGTATACATATCTGTGTATATAAGGCACATCGAACAGTTATACTATTGATATGCAAATTTAGATTATAGATTTGTTGGACTCGTTTTAGTCTGTAAATTGGACGTGTAAACATTGCTTTCAACATAACGTCTACATATGTAGGGCTAGTTACATGCACATCTGTATCGTGATAAGAATCATATGGACCTGATAACGTATTCATATTGAATGTTGTTATCATTATATTTTAATCTCAGAAATGATGCCAATAATTTGTTCCCAAGCAGCTCTAAATAAACAAACGATTGACTAAATATGAAAACCAGGTATTTAGTTTGAAACGAATCAATTTATAAAACTGCGATATGGCCAACTAAAACACACCATATTCACATATTCTCAGAAATGGACGTGTACGAACAATGCCTGGTTACTTTGCTTTCACTATTTCATGTTTGGGTTTGTTTACTTCGACCAGGAAATAATGTTGGGTAAAATAAACATGGAATCTCGCCCTCGCAGACATCAATTTCTACTGAAAAACACTTTGTTAAGTTCTCGAGAAGTGGCAGAACTGAAAATTAACGAAAAGTACTCACCGGTATTTTGGAAAACGCTATTAATTGTCAAAATAAACGAGTTCAGTAAACCGTGAAAACCGAGCACCTGTGACAACAACCTTGACCTGGAGCTCTCTAAATCAGAGGAGAGAAAGCGCGTAAACATCTCAGCGGTCCTAGTCTCACGACAGCAGATTATTTCAAGTGTTTTGCTAATTTGGGAAAAGTAACACCGTAGACAGCATGAAATTCTTCTGCACAGGAGGAAAAGGAACCGAGAAATTTATAATTGAGGAGGTGAAATCGAAGCTGGATGCTAAAAATGTAAGACCGGCGCATAGTCTCTGAGCGATAATAAAAGCTGACATCAATGACGTTTGTGTATTCTAAATGTAGATTTATTTCAGACTTACAATTTCGTCAGTATCTAGAACGCAAAAGGGTTACATTTCAACACAGAAGTGTAATCGTTCGTTTAACGCAGTTCTTTTTACTTTAAGAATGTTGTCTTTTGTTACAGGTGAGCGATCGGACAGGCAAAGTTATTTTTGAATCGGACACAGCAGAGAATGATCCAAGCCAGCTTCTTCATCTGAAGTCTGTCGAGAGAATCTTTCTGTGCCTATTTCACTTCTCACTGGAGGAATTTCTCACATTCAAAAACATGGAACTTCCTGGTCAGTCCCATACTCGCATTGAACTCATTGTTAGACCAACAGTTAGATTTGCATGATTAATTGTAGCCTATTTGTTGCTTATTTCCAGCATTAAAGACAATTCAAGCCGTTTTGAGAGACGTGCAAGATTGGAATGTGTTTCATCAAGCTTATCTCAACTCCCAATCTTCACCAACATGCTCAGAAGAGGAAGAATCATCGGTAAGTCGAAAGCAAAGTAAACTGCAGTTTTTTTTACATTGATCAGGTTTTAAGTACGCGTGGAAAATATCATGGGCCTGACATTCAACAATTGTTCTGATAACGAGTTTAGTCATCTTGATTCATCCATCTAGGTGATCGTTTTAATCGGCTCTGGTACTTGTGAATACATGTATCCTGGTTCTCTCGTTAGGTCCCACGGACGAATATCCGGATTATGTCTTTATTGGTGTGGGCATTCCTGTAATACACCCATCAAATTGTTTACCTGTTTTTTGGATAAACAGGAACAACAATTTACAATTAATCACTTCAAGCATTTAATTGACTATATACTGCAGGCACTCGCATTTGGCAACTTAATATAATAGTAAAATGGTCATTGTGATTTAAAGCGTACGGAGGTCTTTGCTTCAGAATTGACTTCTTTTGCATTCCTATCATTTGATTAGCTCCCCATGACAGGCGGACCTGGCTCGATTTACATGAGCATGGAATTGATTTGTTTGAATATCACCCTACCGTGTGGCAGGGCTAGAAAAATTATTTATAGACTCATTATGTTGTTCCACACCACGGAAATCTTTAGTAAAAGGCGAAAGATTTATGCGTGGATTTGATGTGAAACCAGAGTAATCAACAAGGGAACGAAGTTCTGTTTTTATAATAAAAGAGGTTTCACCTGTATATGGTGTCTGAGATCATGTCGCAATGAGAGCGCAATTCTACTACTTCATGTCAGGCGCATACTACTATAAAAATTAAGGACGGTTTAATTCTTTTTTTTTTCCAGTCTAGTTACATTTGAATTGGATATCCTTTCAATCAATTGTTCCATCCCTTCACTTGTTAATCTGATACTATTATTATATTGGATTTTCTTATTATTTCAGGAACCCCCGACAAAAATTGCAAAGTTAGAAACTTCTGATGACAATGAAAGGTCGTCTCTGAAACCTTGCGCGTTCAGAATGTCCTGTAAATGTTCAGGGAAAATCAGCAGAGGTCTGAACGAAAAGGTATTGTCGATATTTATTTCTCATAACAAAGAAAAATCTTATTCACATTGCCTCTATGAGCATGCATTTTTATTTATTCAAACAATGATTCTCTGATTTGTTTTCTGCAGATTTTGATGCAGTCTCTGGGAAGAGTTGTGTCCGAGCGATCGGGTTGGCATGTGAACCTGAGGAACCCGGATGTAGAAGTTTTCCTACAGCTGAATAACGACGGTCTGATTTGCGGAATTCCGCTGACACGGTAAATGGCGTGGTATATTACAGTCAAACTAGTTCAGTAGATGCTCAATATAACTCGTGTCGTAGGGGACAAGGCCGAAAAACCGCATTATATCGCGGTTCATCTATCACCATGACCCACAATTGACCCGTGTAAACGAGAACTATTTTTATATAGAAATAAAAAAATCAAACGCCCGCGTTTTATCGAACTTAGCATCTACTGTAACGTTGGAAATTTTCATATGGTAATTTCCATCGTCCTGTCAGTTCTCAGTTGGATGCTATCAATAATCTCTCTGTCTGAACGTTTTTTCAATGTAGGTTTTTTAGTAATCTTCGGGTAAATTCAGTACATGTATTGGTTCGTTAAATTGTTTTACTTTATTGCTTGATAGGCGGCCATTATCAAATCGATCTTACATCAGGAACATCGGACTGAGATCTCCCATCGCCTACATAATGACACATCTGCTGCAAATTCAGGTAAGTTACAATAGATCCTCAATATACATGTACACGCGTGGTTACGCGGTAAGCGGGAAACACGCCTTAAAAAACCCGCGTTATATTTAGTTGTTATGTATTCCCATGGGTGACATTTCACCCGTGGTATAAAGATTACCATAAAAATAATGAAACATTATTGCATTGTATATCGTAAAGCATTTTATTCAGACCTCCCGTGTACATTACACAACATGTTCATATATAATATAGTTAGATGTGATATACCCTTGTACATAATTATTTCGGTTTCTTCCAGAGTGGAGATATTATTTTGGACCCCATGTGCGGAGCGGGAACAATTCTAGTGGAAGCTGCAAAGCTGAACCAGGTAACCATAGTAACCCTTTTAGGTAGCTTGTAACATATACATGTATGTACGTTGTATTATTCCAGTTACAATGCGGCCTCTCTGTTCTTATCGCGATCACGATGAATACTCTGAAATAATACCCTCCACCAATATATTCCCAGCCTATGATCGATGCGGGAGTACTGATAGGCATATCCCTGTTTTATAACAATAAAAACAAGCCCATCTAGGTTGTGCTCACAGTTTTGTCATGATAAACAGTAGACGGTCGATATAACGCGGGTAGCGGATAACTAGCAGTAACCGCGTTATAGAGAATATTAGAAGAACCACAGCCCGCGTTATATCGATCATCACCTGTCATGTATTTATTTTGAAACTTTATTTGGTTCGCTTACCTACGTGATTTTGTATCCACAGGATGTAACTTGCGTGGGGATCGACACAGATGAATCACAGCTAATGAGGGCGCATGTTAACGTCAAATCCGCTCAACTGGAAAATCGTGTTCAATTTCTCCATGGAAACGTTCAGTGTAATCATGACATTTTTCTTTCAAGTCAAATATAACAAGTTGCTTTATAAATCTGATAAAAAACATCCATCCATCTTCGGTTTTCACCGTTTTCTTGTCATGATTTTTAGCACTGCCAATGAGAAGTAGTATCGTTGATGGAGTAGTATGCGATATTCCCTTTGGTAAGAATCACGGAGAGATCGAAGCTCTGAAGAAGCTCTATCCTCACATGCTGCTGGCCATGAATAGGTTCGTACCCAAACATTTCCCATCTATATAACGCGATATTCTGTTTAGACTTAGCTTTCCGATTGTTTTCTAAAACGTGGGACAAAGGCCTGAGATAGAAAAAAGAAATGAATGTCGAATTTATATAACGTCAATTTATGGCTTGACTCCCGATACCCGCGTTTTATTGATAAACTAATATACTTTAAACAGCATTATTCTGCTATCATAATATGGTTGCACGCTTAAATTTACATACAGAGTTCTGAAACCGGGAGGAAGATGCGTACTGCTGACAGGTGTGAGATTGAAACATCACATGATCGAGCTGGCCACGAAACCGTTTGTGATATGCGCGCAAAACAAATCATCGATAACGTCTCCAACAAGTCAACCAATGGACAAGGCGCGCTGTTCAGATGTGAACGCTGACGGTAATCATGGTGAAAAAGCGGTTGACGACAGTGCGCATGTGCAGTGTATCCAGTCCTCTGACAGCTCTGGAGTTGAAGGTGACACGTGTGCTTCGCGGAAGCAGCTAAACGCCGCCGAGGAAACTCACGAAGGAACTGCTGCAGCGACCGACGCTGGACAGAACGACGACAAAGAAGATAAACCTGATAGTAGTATGCGCGAATCTGGTGTGACTGGGTGTGACACTGAAACTGACACTAACGCACCCCTCATGTGCTCGGCCACTGATTCGACAAGTAAACCGGAAGAAAGCACACCGCAGAATTGCACACGTACGTGTGTAAACTGGAGGTTATTAGGTGAACATTACGTTAAGCTTGGCGAGACCGACGCTTATATTTGTGAATTTGTAAACGAACGCGACCATGATGTAGGTGATATAAAATAAACCGATCAAACGTACATCTATTGATTTTTTTATGAACTTTAAAATATTTAAAAGAAAAATACCTGAAATAGGTATATTCATATAATCAATGCGAAGACACTCTTAAGTAGAGTGTGGATTTTTAATTAAACCCTAATCATTGTAAATAGATATGCCGCCTTGATTGACGTGCTATTACGCACCGCCACGTGTTACCGACAATGACTTAGTTGACGTTGACTTAGTTGTGACGTGATGACGTTAGTTTTCCGACGTAACAACCCAGTTCGTCTCTTAGTGACGACATTACAACTCACATTGGATCATATTGTACCTTTAGAAAGTGAGGATGGCTGGATCTAATCGAAAGAGTCATCATTATTCTATAATCTGTTTTAATTTATTGCTCATCTTGGTCTCTCCGAAAGGTAGGTTGGCATTGACAGTTTGTTATGGTTCGAATTCCAATCAAAATGACTTTGTATGGTCAATATATACACCTGTATGTGTGGCGTTAAAATGAGTTAGAATGATCTGACGACGGTGCTAAACTACATTAGACGACCGATATACCGCGGTCCGATGTATCGTCTTCGTGCTGAGTGCTATTACATTGATATCTATAACGCGGGTTATATGCCGCTCATCGGAATCCATCCATGGTCACTCGATATAACGCGTTCTCGAGGCTTGTATCCCCGCATCCCGCTTGATATCCATAATCTAATCTGATCTATACATGAGATGATATGTTTTACCATGTCATATCCTCAATTTGTTTATTCTATTGTTCTGTATAACGCGGGTCAAAGGTCGCGAATGGGAATACATGGTGCTCGCTATAAGGTGTTTTTAAAGCTTTCCCCCCGCTACCTGCTTGATAGAGGATGTCAAATGTCTGACTGATTTTCTCTTTTAAATATGTATATTGATGCCAGTTATGTTTAATATTTTCTAGGAGCCCAATCTGTGACCGCCACAGTCGGGAGTGGCACGGAGAGAGAATGGAGCGACTGGGGAGATTGTAGCGCCGACTGCGGCCGGAGTTTCGCCGCCAGACACCGCCACCGCCCGGAGCTGGTGAACTGGACGATCCTCGCCGAGTACTACTCTCCCGCCGAGCTGGAGGCCCCGCAGCTGAGGAACGAGCTGGAACAGGAGTGGGAGTCCAAGTCATGTGAGAAACCACCGTGCACCTATTGCTTCCTCCCTCACAACGCAAGCGCACACCAGGTACGTGTAACTGCATGAAACAGTCAGCATATTTTATCATATAAATCGATTGGTCACACATCGGTCACCGGTCGGCGAAAAATATATCTGAAATATGGTCATAAATATAATTGTGTTCATACAATTTAATCACGTACTAATCACAATTGCAAATCTTTTGTTCTTTACTCCGTTTTTTCGTACGCACTTTATTGCGTAATGTAGATAACAGTTAAACTTAACTATACATTATGATAAATACTAAATTCTAATATGAAACAGCAGATTAAATGTGTAATTTCTTGTCGCAGGACTCGCGAGTGATGATGTTTCGCGGGAAGGAGTTACAGTTGAGGTATTACACGCCGGCCACACGCTGTAAACCCCCGCTGGTAAACCCCACACACGTCAATCTGACCGCTACCAATTCCCGATACCTCTTCATCGTGATGGAAGATTTCGCATCCTTCCTGCCTAAGCCTGATGACGTCATGGTGAACGATGACGTCATGGCGACCGATGATCACGTGACACCCGAAGAAGCGGAAGCGGTATTAAGATATATACGCGGTTACAGACTGTCCGATGACCTCGGCGCTGAATGGGAAGAGCTTCAAGGTGAAGAGAACGGCTGCGCTGATAACGTCGACAATGACGTAAACAGAGTACGTCATGACGTCAGAAGCGCTGACGCTGACGGTGATGAAGCGCAGAGGCAGACGCATGCGCAGGACAGGGACGCGGACGCGGATGCTGACGACGACGATGACGCTGATAATGACGTGGATGTGGTGGGCAGTGACGACAGTGACGACAGTGACGACACCTTGTCGATCTCTGACGTCGTGTACATCCCGGGTAGGGGATTCTTCCTCGGTGATGAGGAAATCGAATCAGACTTCTCTGGAGATGGCGAAGGAGACGACGATGACGGCGACGTGGATGAAGAAGATGAGGAGGAGGAAGAGGAAGAGGAGGGGGAGGAGGAGGATGACAACGGCGATGACGAGGAAAATAATGACGATGATGAAAACGAAGGGCAAGGAAACCAGGAATCACACGGAGATAACAGTGATGATTCCTCCTCCTCTTCCGCATCTGATGAATCAAGTGATGAGGCCGACGACGAATCAGTCTCCACAGGCGACGATATCACCCCGGTCGGTCGCACCATTCATCCTGATAACGGAGAAGAAAGTGATGCACTAGGTGATCAAGAAGACGACGATGAAACCGAGGAGGAAGAAGACGAAGATGGTGAAGATTTAACTGAAGATGATGAAGATTTAACTGAAGACGATGAAGATTTAACTGAAGATGATGAGCGAACCGTCGCTGACCATCCAGCAGGAACGTACGCGCTTTACCTCGCGGCCTCAGCAGCTGTGGTCGCTGCAGCCTCGGTGTCGGTCAGATATCTCCTACACTCGCGCAAGGAACACCCGGAAGGTGGCGAGACTAGTCAATCCCACCAGAAAGTCTCATCGGCTGATGAAACCCCTGATGTCGGGGAGGCCAGAGCCCAGCAGAAAGCCTCACCTGCCGATGAGACGCCGGCGCGAGTCAGAACTCAGGTGCCTTGGCGCAGACTGCCGCTAGATTACCGTCCTTCTTCCGAGGGCGCCACCGGTCACCCATCACCCACACCACGATCCCCGAGATACCACCCCACCGGACCCGCCGAGAAGGTGGAGAAATCGTTAACAAAACAGGATGAAAACCAGCCGGAGAAAGATCATGCGTCCGAGGACAGGGCTACGATTTTACCAAGACAGAAAGAAGAACGGTCAGATAAAAGAGCCGCGATTCTGTCGAGAAAGGACGAACAGTTACCTGTGGGCAGTGCGAGAAACGATGTGGAGTTTCCTGTGGGCAGGGCGGCTTCATCGTGGCCGAGAAGTCGCAGCGACGACCCGGAGGAGACCGCGCCTGGTTTCCGGCGCAGGCGCACGCGGAGAGGCCGGGGAATGGGCAAGAAGCAGAATACTACTTCTACTGCTCAGAATACTGCTACTTCTCATCAGCATACTACTTCTACTACCCTGAATACTACTTCTACTACATTAAATAACACTTCTACTACTCAGAGCACACCGACTACTACTTCTCCTGGTTGCGTGGACAAACGGCGTTCCATGAATGTCACGGCGCATGACCTGTAGACATTTGTACAACTCAATTTAAATTTAACGTGTTTATTCGCCTGATCATTCTCCAGAATAGCATCAAGAACAAAAACAAGAACATAAAAAAGTATTTATTGACCAATTTCATTGACACAGGTAGCATCAAGCCTAGAATTGAATAATTACATGTATAGTCATGGCCATGTCCAGTAGATGTTCGATCTACGCGGAATTCTATACGGGTCTACAGATTTCCCCGTCAAACATCTTCCGGTACTACAAGTCCTATCTCCTTTTTGATGCCTCACTGGGTACACCTGACACACAAAGGGAAACGTCGGCGATCTAGAGGTGTTTCACTGAACCAGTTCCCGGCTAATCATGTGTCACCTCTGTAGCGAGGGGTTGCGTAACAACCGTCAGTATATATGTAGTTTATTCACAAATCTATACAAGTTTTGAGTCTCAGTTTAAAAAAATGTACATGTTATCTGATGGTTTTGTAAAAAATAAATGATTAATTACCTAAGCTAGTTTTAGATTTGCTTATATTAATAATACGGATTAATATAGCATAAATCCACAAATATTAAATAATAATAATCTTGGTTAAATGTTCATAGCAGCAGTTAGCCAGTTTTAAAGATCACATTCAGTAGGGAATGTGAACACATATATATGTTTATCATAATATAGTATTTAATAAATGCATAGTTTTACGGAACTTAAGTGAGGCGACATTTGATAAATCGAGACCGGCTTCTGTGACAGAAGTATTTAGATATTAACATGCAATTCTGAGATTGATATTCTTGCATTGGCGGGGCCATGCAGGGTCAAAGTCAAAGTCAAACTAAAAAAATGCTGTATGGCTGACAGTCACTTTTGCAGACCATTCATTCGCCTATGCGGCGTACAATATAGCAGAATCTATTTGTAACTATAAAACACTAATAAATAGGGACGCCGCTGATCTGGATGATTTACAACTGATGTAGGAATAAAAACGTGCACGCATGCATCAGTTACGTAACTGAACAATTGAAAAAACAAATAAACATAGAGATAGCAATTTAGAAGAAATCTCTATTGTTTTTCCGCATGGTTTTATCATTGTAACTACAGCATCTTTCACAACTTTAGGCTCGGCCTGAAGGTTTTTAGATATGAATATGCAATTAATGGGGCGATTATGACAAGCGTATGTGATTCATGAACATACTGTATAACGTCTAATACAGAATTTTCTTACATAATTTTTATTGGACCATAAGTACATAGTTACGTACTTGTTGGTTTCCCAATTCGTGCGGTATTTTTGACATAAATAAAATATATGTACATAAAATAAAATATGATTAATGGCGGGTGATTAAATAGGATATATAAATTATCTAATAGCATATATGCGACATTGATAAATGGAAGTCTGATGCACCGGATGACTACGACTAACAAGATTCACATGCTCGAGGATCAGACAAGGACCGCGTCCCGAAATAACCGCGCAAGTGTGGCGGTGAACACTGAAAAGCGCACACCTCGGCTAATTAACCAGGTGGGCGGCGTACCGTCAGCTCGGGTAATTAGCGTGCTAATTAGCACAGGTGTGGTAGGTGTACACAGGTATGATTGTGCTGGCAGGTGCCTCCACCACCGGGGTCACCTTCCGTGGCGGGCGGCAGGCGACAAGATTTGCGTGCCGCCGCCCATCCGGTCAGCGCGACCACCGAATCATTTTCCGCACATCTTTTTTTACCAGCGTCGGCCGCGGGAGTCGAGGAGCTAGCGAGATCAGATAATTCTCCCGGTGGTTCGGATAAAATGCCGTGATAAGCGAATCGTCACACACTGATTTCATCGTGAACACTAAACTTTAACTTTTGAAGACATGCTAACTTTCAGTTCGTGGATATTTGGAGGTGAGCAGATGCTTTGAACGTGAATGCGGAATTGTAACTTTGCCTTTGTTTGTGGATATTGAGATGCTCCGGTTTTGGGTTTCGAGTCGACTTGGCCGACATAAGCGGAGCGCTTCATTAACAGGGTGCAGTGATCTGGAATAATTCGACGCAAATATCTTCACTCCTGTTACGGAGACTTTTAGCGGCATCCGGAAAACCCCCCGGGACAGAACACATCGTTACTAGACTAGACTCGATATTTAGTGCCCTGTGTTTTTATAGCGAAAGTGCCGCGGAACAAACTGAGGCACGAGGTTGCGAACAAAGATGGCGTCCGACGCGGTGGAGCGGAAACGGCGGGAATCGTACTCAGCAGCTTGCCGCAGCAGACGACAGTCCTGCTCCGCGCTCACACCGAAATCCAAGTTCCCCGTCCAGTGGACGATCCCGAAACTGACGGTGGCCCCCAGGCGGCGCCACTCACTGGTGGACGCTTCCCACTTCGGCAGCCGCGACCTCTACACGCACCATGATGAACTCGCCACCGATTTACAGACGCAGATCAGGGTATGCTATGCTTTAGTGATTTGATAATATTATCACTATTATACAATCATTATTTATCGACATTTCTATAGCTCTTTTATTATAGCAAAAGTGTGTTTTCACAATAATACCAAAAATGTACTGACAAATACACATTAGGCTGCGTAAAGTTGATGAAATGGTTCTCAAGTTTTATTTGGAATAGGAGTCTGAGAAACATCTAATTAAGTTTATTCAGTTTTATAGGTTTAAGGATTTTAAAGACCGAATTTTGAATAACGTTTTTAAAAAGCGTCTTGATTCATAAGTCGTCTTATGTTGTTAACGCTAATGCTTTATAAAGTAATAAAAAATACTACTACTAAATTAATACAATTAATTCAATTCAGTGGTTGATCAAAGACAATAAAATATCTGTAATTGATTGCAGAAGAGATGTCTAGCATATTTAAAACAACATAACAAAAGCAAAATTATCTTTGCAAGTGAATTTTTGGTTTGTTCAAAAATTGAACATATATGAACGAAAACTAATATTTACTCGTAGTTATATATTATATATAATTTATTTTAGGAAATGGAGGAGGAGACGAACCAGGGTTGTGTGGACACGGGCTCAGTGGCAGCCTCGGTGTGGTCGAGCATGGAGCGCCTGCGCGAGTTCATCACCACGGACAACAAACCGCGCGGCGCCGGCGGCGGCAGACCGTCGATGCCGCGCTCGGTCAGTTTCCACAAGGAGCTCGAGCAGGGGCGGCCGCGCGAGAAACTCGGCGCGATAGAGCGTCTCCTCGAGCGGGCGATCGAGGGCCCGCTCGCCAACTTCACGTGCCACCTCGACATGAAGGGCATCCAGGCGGGCACGTTCTGCTGCGAGATGCCGCTGCACGTGCTCGAGCCGGGCGACATCACGCTGAAAGCGCGCGGCCACCGCCTCATCTTCTACACGCGCAACCAGGCGGAGTTCGCCGTGCCGATACCGCGCGGCTACCTCGCTCTGCCCGACTTCCTCGACATCAACACGCTGCACTTCAAGCTGAGCAAGTCCGGGGCGGTGCTCATCATCTGGTGCATGACCAAGGGCGAGACGTCGCGGCGTTGCTTCTCCGAGCCCTCCCTGCAGCTGCCCGCCACACTCAAACCGCCCGCCAAGCCCGCCAACTCGGTCAACGCCAAGCTGAAGGAGCTCAGCTTCTTCAGGCGCAGGTCCATGATGATGCCCGTCAGGGTCGACTCGTTCGGCTAATTATACATTATAGATTGTAGATTGTAGATTTGATTGTTCACACCCAGCAACCGTATTTTCTCTCTCTCTCTCTCTGTGACCCGCATCGACATTTTCTTAGCTAATTGGCCGACTGTAAGCTCGACTAGTTCGGCTGATTGAATTGTTCTCTAGCATCTATCGAATTGTCTCTCTCTCTAATTTAAGCCATCCGGTTAAAATTATACCAAGCCGCACACGTCACCTTTTATATTAGAATTTCATTTTATCAAATCATGAATACATTTGTGTCTAAGGTTATATATATGCCCTTGGAAAACCTGTCCCGTGTTCGCATCGACGTTTCTTTTCGGTTCAAAAAATGCTGCATTTTACCATTACTTCAGAGAGATTATTGTCTATGGCCCTCGAAACTACCCAAAGTCCGGAGGAACCATTGCAGCGATCACTGCAAAATACGCATTTCTCGTGCTCAGGGCATGGAGGCCAAACTTCACATACACATTGCGGTTTCGCCAACACGTGGAACGACTTTGTGTTCGCAGCACAGAATTAACGAATTAGTCGGTCAGGTTATCGTTTGAACTTTTATTAGACAAAATTATATTTTGACCTTTGGATGCATGCATGACCCAGGTATCACCGAGTGAAATTCTACCGTCGGTCAATTGTCTCGGAGAATGAGTGACAACTTCTCATACACTATTGTCTTTTTAAGAGTATTCGACCATAAATGTTTTAACAAAAGCATTTGGAGCACAATAATGTTCACATTTTAAGTCAACTATGAAGCAAGTGTATATACATGCGATGTAAATAGATTAGACAAAATAGAACTTTATATTACGCTTTGTGCAAAGAAATGGTAATATTGAAGAATATATACTAATATCTTTGCTGCAAAATTAATATATATATTGAAATTATGTGGAATGTAATGCAATAATGCAATTAGTGTGACTGTTTAATCTGTCTGTTTATTGTCTCACTCCATTAATGATAAACATTTGTCCCAATATTTGGGTTTTTGTAGTTGTCCCAATCATTCGCACGAGGTAGGGGTTACCATAGTATGTCTTATTAAAGTCAATCACGTTTATTCAAAAGGGGCCTGAAACATGCATGATTCTTTAAATCCAATTTTGTATCAAATACTTTCTGTGGTACAGACTACATCATTAATATGGCCCAGCGTACTCGTTCTTACCTAGCAGCGCTATCTTGTCCACGATGTAATAAGCGTTGCCTTGTTAAAGATGACGTTACCCTGTACTCTGTTGGTGTTGTTATTCATAAAGCTAGAGAGATAAGAATACTCTGGTAGTATGTAAATTTCTTAGTGACGATGTTATCAAAGGTTAAGTAAGAGGAGGACACCATTGTCACTCCAGAAATTGTATGCCCACCTCAGGGATCAGCTGTTTAAGAGAGTTGTGGGGTCTTGCATGTTCTACAAGTCTAGCCGGGAGAAACTAGAGATGTTGGTACTGGAATCGTTCGACGAAATCATATTTATGGTGTAGCTGGCTGCCAGGAACATCACAACCGAGATTATCGAGAAATCTGAGAGGATGGTAAATCTAACCACAGTGTAATCACAATGTATCGAACTCGTAAAATATAAAGCTCGCTTGTACATGTATCATTTTGCACCAACATATGATAACGCTAAAATTCAGGGGTTCGGTTGGTGTGAAATATGCTGCTGGTTTTCGCGTGGCCTTTAATAAATACAATGGTGTCAGTTATGAAGGCAATTGATAATCTTCCACTTTTGTATCAGAACAAAACCGTATTAATTACGGATTCCTACTATATGTTACCTTTTATATGTTACGAACCATTGATTGGTGCATCAGTTCTCAGAAGACTAGACTGTTGTGTGAAGAATAATATACAGTCTTACGAAAGGCTGTAGTATTTGAAACAAAACAAATCTTAAGAGCTACTGTTAGAGTTTTTGAAACCAGCATATGTAAATTATTTTCAAAACCGCCTTAAGAATTGACTAATTTAGAAAAAAGGCTGAGGGGTTTTAGAAAAAAATGTAAATCGGAAAGATGCAGTGAGAATATTCTGCACATATTGATATATAATTACAAAATTTTTAGTGAGGTTAAAGTGGTTAGTGGTGGAAATAACGGATTAGGTGATTTCAAAACTCCCTCCACAATCTGACCCCGGTTTCGCGTGTGGCATTATGGGTTTTAATTACGTCTTATGGTGAATACATGGGACATAGGTGCCTTGGTATGACAGACATTACCCCAGTAGTAGAAAACACATACAGATGGTTTTACACTTACATATACCTGTGCATATATATGAGACTGCATAAGCAAGGATTAGAACTCTCAACATATTGATCAACGTGACAGCCGGCATATCAAGTAGTCCACTCTATTTGCTGTGCCTTTAAAGTTTGTTGTTTATATGGCGATCCATCAATAACTCTTGCAGACAACCAAGATGCACTGATGGGTATGGAACAATACATCATAGCAACTGTGCGTTCTATACTTACAAATAAGAGAGAAAACTCCTGTTATTATAGGGTGGTAGCCTAGTATGGGCAACTTGCTAACAATCTTTTGCAAATACAATGTAAATACCATTATAAATTACTATAAAACGCAAACAGGTTTTTGCAAACAAACACAGGGAGTTGCACCTGAGCCGCGTCTGCACTTACCGGTACACTGTGTCTGCCTCTCTAAACGCGGTGAGTTCATTCACCAGGTTTGTCGGCTCAGACACCATTGTTAGCGTTCCAACCTTTGTATCAATTTTGAATTATTAAAGATTCTAGTGGCATTATTTTTGCAGTTCATTCACAACCCTGAAGTTATTTCACGATTCAAAAATAGTAATGTAGACTGGTTTGGGTTTCTGTGGATGAAATGTTAGTGATTGCCAAGCATGTCTCAAGTGAGCGAACTTAACCACGTGTCAGCACCTGGATCACCAGCTACATAGCATTTGGAAAGAATAGTGGTAAAACATGTCCATGAGGTTTCCATCGATTTCTTTGAATAAGGCTGAAATGGTTGAATATCTTATATATTTAATTAGTTGTATGACGTGTTGTGGATAGTTCATGCATATAATCTACGCATCGCTTTTCCAAGTCTCGCTTGCCTTGTGTCTGCCAACGTTAGAAACGTTGGTCCGTTTCGTGTCATATTCTTGACATTTTAATACAGTTTAGGAATGATTATATATGTGTAAAATTAGTAGCAACACCTCATAATCAGACACATGGATTTCCACAAGCGTTTCTGGTTCATTTTGGTGACGGCATTCTATGGTTCCTGTGCATGTTTAATTGAATCGGGTTTGGCTGCAGAGGGTTAGTGAAAAGCTGCTAAATTACTTTGCAATGTTTCCCTCTATTGAAATATTAGATTATTATATCATCAACAAATTTCAAAGTTAATCACTGAATATCCGGACAGTGTCATTATTCAAAACACATTCATTTTAGAAACCATCCTTTACATATCAGTGGCCATTATATTTGTCAGATTTGTACAAAAAGACGTTAACAGCCTTCACAAATCCCTCACAAAACATCCGTATTATCCCATTTGTAATCAATCGTTTTTAATCCAGAACGTAGCGTTGATCGATGGACCTAGGTACTCGATTCCTAACTCAGCCTTTTCCGCGTCGTCTGAGAGAGATGGTATGAGCGGGGTTCATTACGCCTACTGCAGCAGGTTAGACACTCAACCATCAGGCTGCGCTTACACCTTCTGGAGGCCGTCAGATACAGAAAAAACCCGTGGATTCAGGTAATTACAGACATCTAGTCTATCAGAAAGTCTGTATCAGGCAATGGTCATAAAATGAACATTAGGTATGAATAATAACTTCTTCAAGCAGCATAAACAAAATGACTACTTTGAAATAATAACGCAGTTGGAAAAGCCTCTGCATTTCATTAAATTTCAATTGATTAAAAAAAAACTATAAGCACAAAGCCTCATTCTTAGCAAAGATAAATGATGACACGCAGTATATTTGTTAATCATATAATCACAATCGCTAATAATTGAAATAATCGTGATTTGATCTTTTACCCACAATTTTAGGTCGATCTCGGTGAACCATTCTATGTGAGTTTGCTGAGAACTCGGGGAGACGGTAATAGTTATATCAGTTCTTTCAAGATATCTACAACTGGTACTGTTGAGATTGATCTATCATATTACATAGACGCAGATGGCGAAACAGTGGTGAGTGGATATCATCATTGCTTTCCGTCACATGATTCATCTTTTCTGGTTCTCAGGATAACGTACGTTCATGTATTATAAAGAACACGTCGATCAGTAATTTACAATCTACATCTGGATTATTTAATTATCAGCTAGCATTTAATGATCATGTATATAATTACCGCTACTTCAATGTAAAACATGTTTCATACTAAAGTCTTGGCCATTTCAAATGGCGCGAAATAACATGATGCACGATTTCGCTACACCCTACACAATATGAAGTTTAACAAAGAGCGGCTGTTAATTATCTTCAGAATTCCTGAAAATCTGCAAATTATTTTTTGTAATATTTGTATTATTCATTAAAGTATAGGCTTCCGGTCTTTAACACATGTAGTAAGTATATTAGTAGTATTATAGTAACTATATATGATTAAAGATCACTATCATCGTCCTGGGATAGGAAGCGGTCATCATTATTAATAATAAAAGCTGCCAGTTTCATACTTCATGTTTGACAGAAATTCACTCAGGACCAAGAGGAAACCACCGATCACACAGTCAGTATAACACAGGCCCAGTGGATAAGATTGCATCCTCTTTCGGCGAGTCAGGGGACAAATCGCCATCTATGGTGGGAAATATTCGGTACCAAAGGTGAGAAAGAACAGGCATTGATGTTTTTCTGCAAATTAAACCAATGTATCAATGGCGAATTAAATATCATACAATTTATCCTAACTATCATATATTATACACAAACTCTCATTTCAAATATTTTCAATATTGTACAAACTGTGCTATTTGTTTCTCTGTGTTTTTGGGTAAATTAAACGACTGTAGTTTTAACGATTAATAAACACGGTCTCATATATTTTTGGGAACATCGGAAAAGTTGTTTTCGGTTTGTCTTTGCTCCGACTTAGTTAAAACATCCTGCATTCCACTATTAAAATCAATAATATAGATGCTATGATTATTGGTAACTATTGTTAAGTCTATTTTGGGATTTATTGGTACCCCTCTAAATTAAAAATCATACGTTCATGGACATTGTAAATATCTGTATTCGGCCGGCCTCAATACAGCAAATGAAGATGCAGCCTTATTGTGAGTAATAGCTGTGGGAGGCTTTAATATGAGTAGGATAGGAAGGTTTCAATGGTTTAATATGGGTGCTAAATATAATAGGAAGGTTACAATGATTTTATATGGTTGTCTTAGGGAGGTTGCAATGCTTTAACATGGGTAGGCTTGGAAGGTTACAATGATTTAATGGAAGTCGCATAGGAAAGTTACAATGGTTTGATATAAGTAGGATAGGAAGGTTACAATAATTTAATATGGTTGTCTTAGGGAGGTTGCAATGCTTTAACATGAGTAGGATAGGGAGGTTGCATCGCTTTAACATCGGTAGGCTTGGAAGGTTACAATGATTTAATGGAAGTCGCATAGGAAAGTTACAATGGTTTGATATAAGTAGGATAGG
>JAXGGS010034003.1:11125-24193 GCA_035585475.1 Armandia brevis | reverse complement strand
CCCCCCCCCCCCCCCCCCCCCCCCCCCCCCCCCCCCCCCCCCCCAATCCGTTCAGACGTAGGAGTCGATTGAGTTTATAATGCAGGCTTAATCGTAGATTTATTAGCAATGGCATTAATTGTAAAAACAACGTCTCGTCGAAATGTAAGAAAATATTGTATCGTACTACGGACAAATCCACTACTCATAGAGATGAGTAGTTCCCATATAAATATTCACAATTTTAAGTAAAACCGTATGAGCATCGTGTTTGCCTTTGGAGCAACAATATTTCCTGAACAGTCATTAAAGTACGGAGAATGTAATGTATAAACCTGGAAAGAAAATGATCAAGCGCACAAAGACGATAATAATGTAGGTTGTTAAATGGTTCCAGTTAGACATAATCAAGTATGGATCGGATTAAGATTAGGGTTTAGATGTGAGTTATCCGGCCAACACCTCAGTGCCCCTACCCTAACTGATCACCCCTTAAATTGTGCTTCCATAAAACAATTAACCATAATAAAAGTATGGCGAACTTGCAGGTAATAAAAAGTTACGAGCACTGCATATATCGGCACGACGTATAAATTAGTTACTACTTACATTTTTTTATACTACTCAATATACATGTACATATGTTTGTTTAACCAATAAGTGATTTTCACATTTACATTGCGATCTCATTAATATTGTTTCTATTTAGTATTATAATTACAATAATAAACTTCGTAATTGGAACTAAATGAATCATCAATATTATTTTTATACATATTTACTATGATTACTCTCTAATTGCAACAAGTTGTGCTCAAACTCCAACTACATGTACATTACACGTTTGGACTAACCAATTTCCATATCATATGGATTATCATCTACTCATTATTATTTCTGTTATCGCCATTTGTTATTTCCTTTACGTGCTACTTGTATTAGAAAGTCCAATAAACAACTACAACTGCAAATAAACCTCTACAAATATATCTGTTTAACAAACGTTCCCAATGTTAAAGCGTCAATATTGTTTTATGAATTAATTCCCATATTCAGGGTAATATTTTCTACGATTTGTTACGAATGGTTTCTGAGGCAAGAAGGAGCTTTTTAATTTTTGATATCAAGCTACAAGATGTGATAATTAGCTCTTGCATATTTAATAATTCATAGAGGCATAGATATGGGGCGTTATTCTGCTAAATAAAAGTTTGGGAGTAGGGTTACCTCAAAATGAATGAAATATGGAAGTTCCCCTACTGGTAATCTATTTGTTATCTATTACATTATCTTGTCATTTCAACCAAAAACCATGCTTGTTATTAATTTTATTGTATATGAAGGACGGTGGACTAGTTGGTACTAATGGGCTAGTTGGTTTTTACCCCGGAGGCAACTTTGGACTAGTTAGTTTATACCCCATGGTCAGAAATGTGGGAGGTATGAATAGGCTGCTGCACCGGCATCACTCATGCCTGACAGGCCATGTCTCTGTAATCACGAGGTGTGACATGTGTGGCTAGAGGAGGGGTAACCAAATACAACTTAGGCTTTTATAAAACCTGACTTCAAAGAACAATTGCACCGATACAAATTATTTGACCACTTGGAAAATACTTTGGATGGGGCTACATTTTTTATCACATCTCTTTTTTGCATCGGTCACATTTATTCTGTATTCGTAATTGCCTGGTCATCTGGAGTTGAGGGTTAAGAACCCCTATCTGAAGAATTCTGTTCGTGCTATGGGCTAGTAAAATAATAGCACAAGAATTTTACATGATAACGTAAAACCCAGTGACCGGCAGAGTGTGGCCGTAGAATAACAGAGTTCGGGGAAGATGGCGGTGGAAGTGGCTAAGGTTCGCCGTATCAGACGCAAATATGTGACGACTGTCATCATCAGTATAGTCGTTTATTTCATAACCACCATTCTGCGCACGCTTGCTTCTTTTGAATTTGGGGTTGATGCCGGTAAGTCAAAACATATTGCAAGCATACCTACGTAGGACACTACATTCGATGATCACTTTCAATGATGAGTACATATAATATTGGATATTAGAATATTTGATTTGATATACACATACATAAACAATGTATACATAAATATATTTAGATCACTTTACATTGATCGTGTGAATTTTGAATCGCGTTACCATGGTTAAGAATGATTATAGTTTTAAGACTGAACAATTTCTGAAAAATATTTCAGGTATATTCCCTCGGACTCTGTTGGATGTGACCAGAGAATATCCAGTAAGAATCAGTCACATCAACTGGTCTGAGATTACTCTGTGGATTATCAGTTACAGCACGCAGGGAATATGGCTAATCTATTCTGTAATCCTCATCTGGAGAAAGTTTCATGACAAAGAGTCAAACTATAAGTAAGTCAATTTTGCGTTTACTTTTTCAAACAATTCTTTCCACAATATATTTCACAAATTAATTGGTAACAAAATATCCGTTTCCAAGCAATATAATTTTCACAAATATTACAGTGTTCGTGTTGTACCTCCTTGTTTCTCAGGAACCCAGCAATATGCACGAGCGTGTACGCGTATTATCTGCTGACGTTGGTATTCACCATATTCTGGCTGATGGCCTACTGCTATAAACTCCTGTGGGTGTCATTCATATTCGGGGTGCTGTCGCAAATCCACTTAGGAGTGGGACTGGGATGTTCACTTAAAGCTGTCAGGTGAATAATAAAGGGTCCCACATAGGATGTTCAAAGCCTTATAATGTTACTGTTTAAAATCTCAATAACATTTTTAATCTGCTTATTCAAAAATGAACTGGCATCATTTGTCATCCACATTTCTGAACATATAATGTTGTTCTACCTTACTAGCTAACTAACAAGCAATGTATTTTTTTTACAGAAATTGTAAGGAGAGGAACGCGATGCACGACTCTAAACGCGAAGTGTTTCTCGCCATGATTCTGGTGCACAACCCACTCGGTCTGACCTGTGCTGCCATCTCCTACATCGTCATCGAGGGCCTCGTCCAGACGCTCGTCTACAACCTGGGCGCCTCCCAAACCGTCGCCAGCTCGGTCGGCTACATCGTTCTCATCCTGGAGATGGCGGCCTACTACGTGGCGGACATTTATTTTATCTGGCAGCACACCGTTTACCTGATCACGCCGTACATCACGCTGGTGTGGCTGTTTATCGGCGCGCTGGTGGCTCAGGAGGAGGTGGACAGCTGGGAGTTTGAGTTTTCCGCCTTCCTGCTGGCCGTGGCGGTAGTGGCGCTGATAGTGAAGCTGGCGGTCACCCTCTACCGTGTGTGGTACCTCGGCTTTAAGTACGACGACGATAGCTGCGATTGGGATGGCGAGCCGAGGCGAGAGAAGACGGCGAAGAAGGAGAATTTCACGGTGATAGCGGCGGCGCCTTCCAACAGAATACTCAGGTCTCATAGGCAGACGATACATGAGTTACAGCCGGCGATACTTAGTCATCATATTGCTAGTTCTAAATTAAGCACATGTACTCCTGACACTCCCACCCCCCCACACACACAATTCCCCTGAAAGAGTCCCTCTACATATTAAGTTCAAACTCATATGTGAATTCACTACCTAAATTGTGTCAAATAAATTCAGTATAACTGCACATCTCAATGAGGAACTGGTGGTGTAACTATGAAATTTCCTATCACTGATCAGCTGTAACATCACCAGTAATGCAATGGCAAAGCTTGAAAATAATAAGCCACACACATCAAATGTTGGTTTACGATTCAAAGCATGCTATAAGATCAAAACTGAACAATAGGTATCTATTCATAATAGCTCAAAACTGTAATTCAAGAAGCCCATTTGGTGGTTTTTGTCATATCAATACAACTGTTCAAAGAGACACCCCGCATATCTCTCAGTTTCATGCATCGACGTTTCTTTAATGCAGGAGGTGCCTTATTTCATAGCATTACCTATTTGATGAAATTTATTATTAAAGTTAATAAAACAAATACATGTATTCCAAAGAAGATAAGGGGGTAACTCTCAACTGGTGGGGTTATAAATCAGCTAGCCCGTCATTACCCCGGACATATTTCGATGAGTTGGTTACTACTTAGAAATGTATTACTACTTAATATGTAATTATGTTCCTTATGTCTGAGGAGGAGAATTCGGCAGGCTAATTTTGTATTACCATATTCACTGCGGCTGTGCGTACATAGCACTGCCCTTGGGAGGGGGGTCTCAATTTAATAATTCAATATGTCCTAGCAGCTGATTACAAGACCATACATGTTACTTAAAACGAATGAATGGTTTTCCTTGCTATATTTTTTCTACTTTTGACAGACAACTTTTGGATTTGTACAACATTAAGAAGCCACAATTCCACAAAAACAATTACCGGTAAAACAAAATATATGGATAGTTCATCGATTTGCCCAGGACCCAGGACCATTATCGTAGGTAAGCGCATACCCTTCCCCTCAGCCAAATTGTCCATTTTTACCTTACATTAGGCGTTACAATACTTACCACATCCTATTTATAAAATAAAGAGAAATTTATTCTAAAAGAACTGCCACACGGACCTGCCCAGATTAAAATAAATACAAAAATTCGTGCCGCCCGCAATGACACTTGAGAAACTTTAGGCAGGTTAAATGTTTCTCAGAAGCGGCCCCACATGTCCCCCCCCCCCAACAGAAACCCCTAAACATTGGTGTTATTTACCAATTAACAACAAACAGCAATGCATGGGTAAAACTCGATACCAACAACACACATAAGGAGTAACATTAAAAAGAGCGGCATCCTGCACAACCTCCGTGTACCCTCATTGGCCGGTAGGGTTGAAAACTCATATAACATGCCCCAACGACCACCAACACCTCTAAAATAATAGAATAAAATGAAATAAGAAAGATTCTAACCAATCCACGGTAGACAGTTCGATAATGTGAAAATGTGCGTGACAGTTGACGCATATCTACAGGACAAGTCCGTCTGTCCAATTTTTTTTTTGAAATGGGCGTATGGGTAGGGCACAGAAAGGCTTTTTTATATTATTTAATTTCTGTCTGGAAATATATTTTTTTCGCCGATTTAAGTCAGAAGTTGGCCTGTTTTATTTAGGCCGTTTTTCACGGCTTTGTTTAGAGTTGATGGGTTTGCATCATCATATTGCCGAAGTTATTTGTTAGATCATTCCCAAATTTTAGCCGAATGTTAAGCAACACTTGAGCTTCATGCTCTCAAAATTTAGCAGTTGTATCACCCACCACTCCGTTTTTATGGGTGTTTTACCGAGCGTGCCTACGTTTTGAAATTTTTGTAACTTTAATCAAAAATAATTCTAGCGCAAAACATTTTGTGTGTCTTCGTTCAAATGTGACTTAGATATAATGCCAAAGTCTATATCAAATGAGAGACAAAAAGAAAGAGAGATTTAGGTCAATAGTTTTGTACATTTTAGGCTTCCAACGGAGATACCTTTAAAATCAAAAACAAAAAAATTCTAACTAAATTTGTATCTTCGGCAAGTCTTCAAAGTCTTCAAAGTTTATTATTTACATGTATTGTCAAATGGGTCATACAAATATCTGGATAAAATTTCATAAAAAAAATTTGCTTCCTTCCCTGAAAACTGAATTTCTAACTTAAATCATAATTTTAGGCTAATATCTAACTTTATTCCTAATTTGGGGCAAATGTCATTTTTTTATACGATTTGTCATATATGCTATATGCTATTGGAAAGTAATTCCAATGGACAGTACGGATATTATTCATTCAGATGAAGTATACAGATAATTAATTAGAAGCCATTAACATGTGTTAGTGGCCCTGCAAACTAAAGTAAATTAATCCAGATATTTTGTATTTTTTCCCATTTTCCCTAAGTATTTTATGTATAGATCAATCAGAACCTGTCATAGCTGTAAAGACAATATATAATTTGCATGTCAATGAAAGCGAAATTAGTTTTTTCTCCGTGTTGGTATTTGTTTCATTTTTAAGTCACTTTAGATTATGACATTGGACAACCAATCAAAATGCAATAATTCCAAAATTTAGTCCAAAATCTTAATTTCTAACTTTATTCAAATTTTAGTTCGTTGAAAATAAATTGTGGATAGATTTATTATTTTTATTTGAAATCAGGCCAAAATTCTTTTCATAGAATCTGATACATTGTGGGAATCTTTCATTGCATACATAAATGTGTAAAATGATTAACACTAGGAGCAAACTTGATAAGATCCTATCATCTACCCACCATATTTTGAGAGCAAATCCAATTTTCCTTTGTAAGAGTCATATTATTTTTTGTAAGTGATCAACTATTTTCAGAAAGTTTTTTTTTTTATTATGGCACGTGTCAAATGTATTGCAGGTATTGAAATAGACCCTGTTTTCGGTTATTTTTAGGGTTAAGGAGATTGTTTGGATGAAAAATAATTTCTAACTCTATTCATATTTCCTAGGGTAGGGCTATCATTTACATGTAAATGTTTCAGAAACATAGTATTTCCATAAATATTATGGCATCCATTGCTTCACAAATGTGTTACAAAAGAAGAAAAAAAACTATTCTAATGCCTATTGTGCCAATCCTAATTTATATTGATAACAATTGAGCTATAAATCATATTTTTTCATTAAAGTTAAAATTTCTAACTTTAATACAAAGTTCAAAATTTTTTGTACCAAGGCAACACTAAATTTCTTGATTATACCAAAATTTATCTTGCATATATTAGGCTATATCTAATCTATAGCAATTATGAGTATTCAAGAATTAAAATTCTAATTTCACACAAATTTTTTTTTAATTAATTTTGAGCATTTTCTTACTGTATCAATTAAGCAATGAATCAATGCCCATTATATTAAATCTTGCTGAAATTTTGTATGTGTCTTGCAGAGGAATTATGAGTTGGACAAATTAATGATATGGAGTTCATTTACAATGAAAAATGATAAAAAAAATTCAAATGAAAATGGATAAGTTATTCCAAAATAAGGATTTTAGCTTCAATAAAGTAAGAAATTGAGATTTTTTGCAGTTTTATATGATTTCAAAAAAAAAATTGCCATAAATCATTGATATCATGTATTCCGATTATAAATATGGAAAATTGAACAAAAACTGTCATTTCTTTTGAAATACTGTGCTTTAGAAAATATATGTTTTTTTTTATTTTGTCCTTAACCTCATAATTTAGCCTATGTTTGAATAGGAAAGAAAATATGTTCCCTATACTGCACAAAGTTGCACTATATAAATTCTTAATCTACAAGACCTTTACTTTCCGAAAAATATAGGACTAGTAGGGGGGTTCTCAAATTAGTTTTTTCACTTTGTGCACTTTTGATTTCACATCATCGAACCTCCTACCGTGGATTGGCCGTGTAGGTTGCTAGGGCGAGTGCAGCAATATCATTCGAGGTTGGATATCTCAACAATCGAATGGGTGTGTAAATAGGAGATTTTTTATAAATGCATCATGTGTGCAAAGTACATAGTTACTTGGCTAAGCCTTAAGATATACAAGGACGAAGTCTGACACACCAGATATTATATCAGGTTAGCCATTTTATTTGAGGTTTCGATAATGTTCTTTCATCTGATATTTTTTGAGACCAATTAGATATTATAAAAATAACTTTTATCAGTGAAAAGAATCAACATGTATTGTTATGTTTACCAACTTACTGTGAACTGCCTGTTGCTCGGACGTTTTTAAACAATGATACATTATCATGAATCAGTATAATGGCGGCCCAATATCATATCCACGACCAAATGAGCTAAGCCTTCTTAAGCACTAGTCGTTACTTCTGCTGGTGTCTTTTGAACAGTAATTCGACTATTATTATTAAATTTAACAAGGCTTCCAATTGATCAAGATCAAGCATACTTGGGTACGTAGTTTGTGGGAACGTTGCTGTAGTTCACCGCATGCTCATTCTATGCTCTGGTCAAAAAAGATTTAAGAAACATACATTCACATTAAATGTGATCCGGAAATTAATGGCATGACTAGCTAGGGCGTCCATGAATCCTAGGTCGTGCAGATTAATAAGTATAGATTTTATGAAAATCGATAGCTTTAGGATTATTAACGCTCATACATGTATCTTTGTTTATTAACCAGGGAGTAGAAAACATGGCTGTGAATGAGACCACATTATTGGAAGAGCTGCAATCTTCACTGGAGTGTAGCATTTGTGTGGAAGCTTTTACCGATCCCAGGGTTCTCCTTTGTCAGCATACATTTTGTTTAAAATGCCTGCAACAAATCTGTGGAGTGATGAAAGTGCTGAATTGTCCAATTTGTAGGAAAGAGACTTTACTAAACATGGAACAGGGCGTTGATGGTTTGCCCAAACCTTTTATTCTTAATCGTATGAGGGAAACTCTTCAAAGGAGCATTAATGATGACATTATTGTTAGTCGCCCATCAAAGAAGACAGTCAAACTATGTGAACTTTGTGAAACTGACAGTCAACGGGAAGTCACACATTTTTGTCAAGATTGCCTGGAGAAAATGTGCAAGGGTTGCTTCGAACGTCATCTGAAAGCTGCTAGTTTCAATCACCATCAAGCGACTGAAATTCAGAACTACCCGCAGTGTGCAATTCACAGGAGAAACACCTGCAAGCAAATCTGTCAAACCTGTGTCATGACAGTCTGTGTGAAATGTGTCTTAGGCGGAGAGCATGACAGTCACGAACTAAGTGATTTATCATGTATACAAGAAACCGTAAAAGAAATGGTACAAACTCGAGATTATATACAAGCTGAAGTGTCTGTTGTGAATTACAAAATCATGACAACCGAGGATTTCCAAATGCAAGACAATGCTAGATTTGAACTTTCATCATCAAAAATTAATAAGTGGCGGGAGGAATCAGAAAAACAAATTAGCTCTATAGAAACAAAGTTAATGTGTAAAATTGACGCACTATATGAGGAGACATGGAAGGCTGTTGCAGGGATCAAATCATCCCTGCAAGTAAACCTTACATCTTTGTCTGACCAAATACGCGACATCAATTCAGCAACTGACTCGGGAAATTGTAATGAAATTCTAGCACTCAAGAAGTTGTCCAATCATCCCAGACCCGCCACAGAGAATTTGGGAGCGCTCTCGCTTGATCTCCAGAAGCTCATTTCAAAGAGCGAAACCAATTATGATGTAGTTCTGCCAGAGTTAAGAATTGATTGTGCTATGGAAAATGGTAAAGGAAATCCGAATGAAGTAAGATACATAGATGCTGCCGTCCAGGTAGAATTAGAGACCGCCTGTCCTTCTCCATCTGCATCAGCATCCCCCCGTACTTGTCGCGCTGACACGTTGATGGAATTCTGGGATAGAAAGTATGTGGATTCTCCAGTCGATGATATAACAAAGAGGATCATAGATCTGGTTTACTCTTCATCTTTGGAACGTGTTTTCATCAGAGTCCAAGAGAAAGATGGTGATGCATACTTAGAATCGTATTACATGAAATGTGGTGGGTTATTTCGTGATTCGTCTACCGGCCTTGACTCATACAATAAGCAGACGGGAATTGCGTTTGATGAAAGGAGAGATATGGTCATCCTTGGTTTCTATCCAAAAATGGTGAAATTCTTCCGCGCCGATACATGTTGTTTTGTGAAAAATCAATTTATAAATGGTGCACAGGACATCTGTAGAATGGTGTATTGTGAGGCTATTGATTCATTGGCCATAACTGATGTATCGGGCCGACAGATTCATTCCAGGAAAAATGCAATTAAGCGATGGAGCTTGCCAAATCAATGCCGCTATGACAGACCAATTGAGGACCCTTGGTCAATCACCTTCGATAACAAAAACAAAATATTTGCGACATCAGATAAAGTGGCTAAAAATATTACTTTGTACAACACAGAGTGGATTTCGCTTTTGCAGTTTCAGGATGATATCATTGGTGGGCCAAATAGTATGTCGTTTAGCCCTGATGGCACTCTGTATGGATGCACGTATCATGTAAATGGTGGCCGCAATGAAGCTGTTTGGGCTGTTACGTTTACTGATAATTATGCGACGAAAGTTTTGCACAAGGTTGTACATGACTTTCCTGATAAAATGTGTATGCTATCTATACTGAAAGACCACGATTTGCTAGTCGTGTCTTATCCGAAATCCTTTGTCAGAATACAAAAAAGCTAAGTTGTAATATCCGATTACAATTAATAGATAACATTGAAAACCATTCAGAGATGGATACCCCCCCCCCCCCCCACACACACACACATATATATATACGTATATAAATATAGCTAAATATTATGCAGAATCTTAGGGCAACATTCTTGTGAAACTTGCGTTTTTAGACTTTGTTTGACACTTAGCTACACTTGATAGGGATGAGTTTTAAGAATAACAGCTGTCGACTCAGAATCCCAAAAATTATTTTTAAATAGAAATCTAGATTTTGGGTCATGCAGACTTTCGCCTTTGATAGCGAAATTATGTAAGGATGCACTGATACATGTTAACAACAAATATTTGTTTGTTTACCGGGTAGTTTAAATATTATCTGATATTCGAGTCATGCTTATGTATATATCTCATTGAACAGTGTAAAGGTATAGTTAAGAATAATAAATTACTTTGCAGAAACTTATCGTCTTGTGACCTATCAATCTTAGCTTGGTTCATTAATAACTGCATGTTAGGTCATTAAATTTCTAGCCCATATAACGTGCATGCACATACGACCTTTCTCCAAGTTTTGTGTGGGGTGATGCAGCCGTTTTAGGACACAGAAAATAGTGATGTTTTAAGCTTATTCTTTAAAAATACAAGGGGTTTTAACCTTTAAAACGCCATGACAATGTAATGTACATGTGTATTAATTGAAGCTCTACTTATGCGATTTGTTTGCCAACTAAAAATGAGATACCACGCTACTTGTATGCCAGTAGTATCGAAATTGAGGAATATGCTTGTAGATGCCATGACATGGAAAGGTTTGACGCAATAATACTTTGCAGTTATCTGTAAGACGAAAATAACCTAGACTAATAATGTTGATTATAACCCGTGTCCTCCTTGACTAGAACAGCTTAGAACATTCTTAAAAGTTCAAATTTTGATGGTATTCCTCCTCATCTTTTCTTGATTGTGCAAGTTTAGGAGGGGTATGTGCTATCTCTGGATGACAAATCTATTTCCTAATATATGGCCACTATCTGGAAGTTGTGTCATGCCAGAACCCAAAACAAATTGTTTGCTCTTTGTGTTGCCCTTTCTGTCTGGGCCCGCTCCTTGTGACATAAATCTCAACTCCTTTAAACATAAATCTCACCACCCTCATGATGACCGGCAAGTGCTTCCACTTCTCATGTCTGTCAAATTCTCTGTATATGTTGATGACTTTAAAGTACCAGAAAATATGCGTAGGCAGCAAATATGCGAGTACAGATATTTCTGAAAGCAAAAATACGTGTATGGCACTCTTCTCGCAGTCAGATCACACGAAACTGAACAATAGTTTTACTGTGGTAGATTACTCCGTGCACTGAAATGCCATGCGCTGGATAAATCCTGTTTGAGTAAAACTGAAAATTTCGCCTGAGGGGACAAATTTGAGAGAAGCAAGCGGCATCTGTTTAGATCACCAGCTCGGGTTGTTACAGAGTAATCTTTATGGACCTGATACAGAATCTCAAATGTCGAGCTTTCCCTCTTGTGACACGGCCGCTGCTGATTACTGTTTGACATTTACGCCGATTTACAAGGCGAGAATTCTAGTTTCACGTCCGAGTTGCGATCACTTGCTGGTCTGTTTTTACGGGGAGAACGCATTAGATATTGTTAGACAAGTGTTGATTGTCAGGGAACACTCTAACATTTTTTTCCGCGCGGTAAAAGGATTAATGCTTTTGTTGCGGGGTAGTCCAGCGCCCCCGGGCTCAGCTCACATGATTCCCAGAGTTGCTGTCGCTGTTGAGCTGCGTTGACGCAACGAAGAAAGGAATGCGGGTTCTCAGTTTGTCGAAATCCTCCTTTAAGCCCGAACTGTTGGATAATTGTAACCGCAGGATTATTGGCACACCCATATATCAGGTAGCGATCTCTTAACTTAATGCTCGCATTGTACTAATCCTGAATTCGAAGCTTCGGACCAGTAAACAGAAGAGCTGGACGCTTATTATTTGATGGAGATGTTATTAATTTAGTAAATTAATGTAAGGCTTAATCAAAGAGAGGAATGATCGAGGATTAAACTTGAAGATTTCACGGCTGATAGAACCAATCGTTTTTTTATTATTCTGCGGAAGGTAACTGAAAGTAGTCGTAAGTTGATTTCATGGTAATAACCCAGGTAAATAGTAGCATAACAAAACATCACCTTTAGTTAACGAGAAGTAGTAACATTCTACCTGGTCGTGCAGGTGCGAACTTCCCAAGGCGTCGGGCCAGCAATCAATCAAATCGCCATTCACCACACCTGGAGGAGTTGCAGGAATTCTAATTTACAGGTAATTTTAGAAAATGGGATTCCCTGAAACCGATGAGTTCGGTGTTCGCAGCCTATAATATCACAACATACAGGTACGAATATTGCAAGCGATTACTATAATGTCATGACGTTATTGAATTGAAATTCGCATATTGAAGTCCGTCTAGATGCTCTCGATTGGGGTGCAATTAATTAGATTAGCAACTTTGTTACCGTATTAACATTTCCAAACCATTGCCTTTATTAGCAGATGTATGTCTAAATGATTTTTTTAATTAAACGCGAGATCTTTATCAGCCAAATATACGAAAATAAGAGCGGTTTATTAATTCATTATCTATTTACATGACATTGATATTCTTCCGTCCTCTTCAAGAAAAAAGTTATTCTAGTACTTTCTAGTATAAGTTTTGATAATGAATGCTTATTTAAAGAATTTATTGTGCAAAATATGTTGTCAAATTGCCTGCGATATTATTATTAGAAGATGTAAAATGTTGACATTCAAATATTTTAAGAATTGAGTTTCAGTAAGGGGAGTTGATCACCATCGCTCTTCTGCACTTGTTCAATGAAATGGTGCACGTGACACAGGTGCAAATGGCA
>JAXGGS010034003.1:0-11025 GCA_035585475.1 Armandia brevis | reverse complement strand
AGTAAGGGGAGTTGATCACCATCGCTCTTCTGCACTTGTTCAATGAAATGGTGCACGTGACACAGGTGCAAATGGCATTTTAAGGGAATTAGGAATTTGGCTGTGCTGGAGCAAATACTGTAAAACCTGCTCTCAATCTTTCGTTCGAGCTCTATCACTAATAATCTATACAACAAAAATTGATCTACCTTGAAAGATGCGTGAAAAGTGTCTGAAATTCTACATTAGATTGCTGCTATCGATATACCAAGTTTGATGCGGGCGCACACCTGGCCCTAGTTCCCAAACTCCACTAGGATACTTTTGACCCAGTTCGACAGTGAATGGCCTGGAGATCGTTGTGTTAGGAGTGAAGCTATCGCTGCTCTTCGAAATGTTCCTCTCTCGGTGATATTTCACATTGGTAAGTCGTCATTTTGGTATTTTCCTACCACAATTAAGTTTGGTTATTGTTTACAACCTATGAAAGTACGAATCGGTAAGGGATATTCCATGAAATCACGTTTAAAGGCACCGTGGTTGTCGGCTGCGAATCGCTGACAGTAGGCTGTATCTGACATTACCTTAATCGCTTAACCGTTGCCAGTGCAATCGCCGCTGATAACCCAGTCAGTAACAACTTAAAGCTACGCTCAGTTGTACGCTGGTCTAACGCAGACTTCCCCGTTCGCTTGATTTATACCGATGTAAAGATGAGCACAAATGTTTTATCTAGCTGATTCTGTAATTATGAGAAGATTGGGGTAGTCTTGTCTCTTGTGCTGCCGAGGCTTCGGCCCGACTCGTGCCAACTCTCGCTCGTTACCGACAGGGATATCCATGTATTTACAGGATCATTTTACTTGGGGTTTTACCATTGATTTACCACTGAGTAAATGTGTTATAATGTGTTTGTAGTCGACTCCTAGTTTAGCCGCTTAGATATATTGTAATATACACTCGAGTGACATTTGAACACGGTGTATTCACCGGTGCTATAAACCGTACAAACGTGTCATTTAGTGGGAAGCCGGACCAGCATGAGAGGGTATTAATATTGTATTTGTTGTGGGATAATCTCTCCTTTGTATTTCACACATACCACCTTGATAATCACGGTCTTATCTTACTTCTAGGAAGGCAGCAAACATACAGCAAAGGGCCATCTAAAATGTAAACAGTTAGATTGGAAGACCTAAGCACCCAGCGTGAGGTTTGTTTATTGACTGAAGTACACAGAACCCGTACTGGACAACACACGATGGCTGTTTCCCTTTTTGATAGGACCGATTGCAATTGGAATTGTCAATAATGGCAATCATGGATTCTTTGATATACTTCGAGAGCCAACAAGAGCGAGAGGAGGGCATTCTCCTCAGAGTTGGCTGTGACTTGCCGGGAAGAACGTGGGAAAGAAAGCTCCCAGCTAGAGAGAGGGAAAACACAGGAACCTCGTCATGTCGCTCCGATAGAAAAATGGAGGGCGAACGCAAGCGGACATTCGCTAAATCTTTATCTCGATACCACATATCCTGGACTAAAATGTTAGTGATGGTGATATGGATTACCTTAATGCAAGTGAAACACGGTACCTGTCAGCTAGGGCAACTAAAGCAAACTATCACAGTGCCCGAGGATACTTCAGTAGGACAGATAATAGGAACCGTGGGGCAGGATATGTCGAACCCTCCCAGTCCTCCTTACATAGAGATAGGAGGTCACGCTCCTGTACAAATCGAAGATGATGGCGGAATTAAGCTGATCTCTCGACTGGACAGGGAGAACAACACCGACTACACCCTTCTCGTCATGTCCGAAATAGGTGTCGTTATATCAATCGTGTTTACGGTGGCCGATGTCAACGACAATTTTCCTGAATTTTCCAAACCGGTGATCAACATGACTTTCTCGGAGTCGGTGCCGCTGGACGTGAAGTCGCCACTGGGCAGTGCGATCGATGCGGACGAGGGCATCAACTCCACCCAAGGATACGAGATCATCGAGGGTAACATGAACAACGCATTTCGCCTGGGCTCGAAACGGGCGTCCAACGGAATCTTATACCTCGATCTGGAGATCAATCGTGAGTTGGATTACGAGGAGACGTCGTCGTACAGCCTGATGATCAGGGCGTACGACGGGGGCAATCCTCCCAAATACGGCATAATGAGGGTAAACATAGATGTGATCGATACGAACGACAATCAGCCATTATTTAATCCCACCAGATATAACGCCAAGGTGCCGGAAAACGCCACCATCGGGACGAGTGTCCTGCAGGTGTACGCCACCGACCGCGACTCGGGGGAGAACGGACATATAACCTACCAGATAGATCGCATGCGAAGTGACCCTAACGAACACTTCGGTATCGATCCGGGAAACGGCAAAATGTTCGTGAAAAATCGATTGGACTACGAGGTGAAACGGAACTACGAGCTGATCGTCGTCGCTCAGGATAATGGCACGCAGAAGCTGCAGACGACGGCGATCGTATCTGTCGAGGTACAGGACATCAACGACAATGCACCTGTCATCGATCTCGTGTTTCTCACCCCGGACGGGACAGGTAAAATCTCGGAAACTGCCCGCGCCGGCGACTATGTGGCCCGGGTGTCCGTCTCGGACCCGGACTTCGACTCGGAGGTGCCCGATATCGAGGTGAGCCTCGACGGAGGGGAGGGATATTTCGGCCTGACTACTCGCGATCAGGTCCAGTACCTGGTGATACTGGAGAAGAGTCTGGACAGGGAGTTTAAACCGTTCTACACGTTAATAGTCGTGGCTACCGATGACGGGACACCGCCACTGAGGAGCACTAAATCCTTCACGGTTTACGTGACGGATATGAACGATAATCCGCCCGTATTTACGAGCGATGTTTATAACGCCGAGATACAAGAGGTCGTGCCCCCCGGATCGTCAGTCATCCAGCTTACAGCGCAGGACGACGACGACGCAGACAACTCGGTCATCTCCTACGAGTTATTGGATACCCCCGCTACACACTCGAATTGGTTTGAGATCGACAGCCGAACTGGATTAATCGTTACTAAGACGCACGTGGACTGTGAGGCGTCGTCCGAGCCCCAGCTGACGGTGGTGGCCACCGATTCGGGCTCCCCGCCCCTCACCGCTACAGCCACCGTGCTCGTACGGATACGCGATGTCAACGACAACCAGCCGATTTTTGACCAGAGTTTTTACAACGTCTCGGTCACCGAAGGGGTCACAGTGGGGAACTGTATTCTGACGGTAAGTTACCTGGACTAAATTTGCCCACGGTATTTCATATGTATTCACCTGTCGTCGGTGGTTTAACATGATGTTACCTGTCTACTGCTGCTGTACCTGGACATCCAGACCGACTGCCAGTATATGCCTCCGAGGCAAATTATAATTTGATTACACGTAAATGAAACTTGTGACCCAGGGGCATCTATCACTCAAATGTGTTTGTCATCGTTGCTGTCTAGTATTGAAAGTGAGCCATGATTCATTTCTATACCTTGTGAACGAGGTGATGAATATTCATATTAAAACGAGAAGAGGGTCCCATCTTAAAGGCAGGTTACATCGAGTTCTTTGTTGCGTGCCTAAGTCTACCCCCATAATCTTACATTGAGATATTGCCAGTTTGCCCTCTGCTACATTTCAGCTAAAGAAACGGTAATGACCACGTACGTTTTGACAAAATACCCCTTTTCAGCGAGCAAAGGTAACAGAAATTGTCACGATTACAACTAGGGGTAAAGGTCCCGAACAAAAAAATGTACTTAATGACTGTGTCCTGTAAACTACATGTACAAAGGAAATAAGTTTACAACCTTACACTTGGAAGTTGCGGCATGAGAATTCAATAAGTTATATAATTCATCTTTCGGAGGATGTTATTTGGTAGACGTATTTTAAAGCGTAAACCACTAAATCCTGTGATTTCAAAGGCGTCAATAGATATTGATGGCCTTTATGGTGGTACAGCACGCGAGCGGCTGAAAAGAGCGGCCTGAATGATCAGTACTTGTATCAGTAGCCAGAAACACACCCCGGGTTGTAGGTGGTATGCCGGCCAGGTAATGCACTGGGGAGTATCACCCGCCTCAGCCATGTACGCGGAGACTACCTGCGCCGCGGCTTTAAGAAAGAATCCACTGTAGCATGGTTGCCGAAGGGCCCGTCGTCTCGTCTCGCATTACCACAACTAACTCAGCCATGACGCGCCATAATTTGCGAGCTCTATTCACTGCATGTTCTCGACATTGTCGACTGTGTGTTTTAGAAGTATTTTAGCCGTACATGCTTTTCAGTCCATTGGAAAAGCCAGTGAACAGGCTTTGCTTTCAGATGCGCTGACCCCTTAGGTGATCATAATGTGCTGCTGTGAACGTCGGGAAGCGACCTTTCGAAAACTCTTTAAGCAGCGCAAGTTCTACTGTTCTCCTAGATACAGAACAGTGTCCCTCTTAAGCCTCACCTGGTTAGAGGTGCTTTGTTTCTGTCTGCATCACAATAATGAGTTTATATGACACTCCGGACATAAGATTGGTGCATACAAACCAGCCGATCTTAGTTACGCCTCCCGTGCTGTTCACAGATAAGATCATACCAATTTAGATGGCTTCTATATGCGCCCTATTTACATTTTTTAGCAGGTAGCTGCTTGAATGCAGGCGTTATTTATTGCCGGGCGCACTTGCAATTTAAAGAGTATTCCAAATACAAATACGCATGGAGAGATATTTGTGTTTCAATCACAATTTCTCCATTTATCAGTTCTATTTCCTGGTGATAAACAGGTCGGAAATCTGGCAGGAAAATCTGCCGGAATCACCTGCTAATTGATTCTAATTCAATAAAGCACGACGCGTTGTTTACCTATTTCTAATCCCCCGTAAGACGTAGATGTAATGAAGTTGATAATATAGCTCGGTGTATTTAGCTTAGAAGTGTCGAAGAACTTTTGAGTGTACATTGCACTTCTGCCTTGGACTGGCTCTACCAAATCCCCCTCCCTTTGTCCAGACTTGCTCGGCTGGCATATTTTCATAAGAGATTTATCCATTGTGTAGACTGCCGAATTGTTTGGAGTGTTCCAGCGTGTATAACATGGATTTGGTAAATGATGGGAAATATGAACAAATTTGTGTTAAGAATAGAGAATTTACGAGGCATTGAAATAAACACATGCCCGCGCTTTAACTCCTGGCTGAACCATCATCTGATTTCCATTTTGATTTGTAATTAGCCGAATGTTATTTGGAGATCAGAAAAGGATGGATTATAGTTTATCCTGTTTTTGTTAGTATTGTGAATATAAATTTCGCCATTAGGCTTCCCTGATTCAATAGAGTGAAAGCCCCCCAAAGTATAATTTGAGATTTTGACCAATGTTTCGAGTTCAATCATTTCGGTAGGTGATACAATGTACAAATGTTCATCAATTTGCTTTAGTCAGCACACCTGTTTGTGTTTTCTGTTGAGAACTTGAGGTGTATATAAACTTTAGCGACACCGTTAGCTCTTTCATATACAAACTTGCCAAACTTTTCCCATTAGAGCGTCTGTTGATTTCTGTTGTTGATGTACCTGATTGTACCTGGACAGGCTGCCGCAAATTATTGTTGGTTAATTGGAGTCATGTGTTTATTTTAGAGTCAGGTGTCCATGTGTGAAACAAAAGATAGCCCTAATAACTTCACTTTCTCTAGCTCATTGTTCTCGGCCAATTTACCCTCATTAGCAGGTGTGCAAAGCCGCTCATATATTTCCACTCCGGTGCATCATCATCGTGGTATGTCGGGACATAAATACTAACTTTCCTAAAAATTCACCCACCTTATGAATTTAATTACCCGGAAGGTAATTGACTTCATTGTTTCAATTAACCCCCCATTATCCCTACAGGTGCATTACATAAGCTGTTGGCGCTCGCAGGGGCATTTAAACCTAGGCAGATGGGTGCCATTGGTTCGCGTAGAACAATTATATATATAATAGACATATGTTACGTAATTTGTATTCAATTCTGCTGCTTAGCCCATAATTGACATTGTCTGTGGAGGGTCCTCTACCTCTTCAAATCGCCCGAGAGCTCTAAAGTAGACATCCACACCATTAGATACATGTACATGTAGCTACATGGAGTGACCCATAAGTTCAGTCTTGGCGGACTATTAATTTCCCGCCGCTCTCCGGAGCTTGTTTACCTTTTTCCCGTTGCTCCCTAGTCCAAGCAAACACGTGTCAGGCAAGAAACTCATTTGGAAAACTTTCCAGCCGATATTTGTTTTGTCCTCAAATGTGTGGCAGTGGGTGATTTTTACCTCAGGCGACTGTTTAAATGGGATAGTGTGGTCCACTCTTGTCTGACTCGCCTGAATTTGGCATCTCTTATAAATCTGTGAATTCTACACCTGGACGTCCCGCAGATAGGGGCCTTGAACAAAAAAAGGATTCTTAAACTACTTCACACGCAACTTAAAACGTGCCAAATTGTTACATTATTAACCATTCCTCATTCAAATTAAAATCACATCTCTGTCTCATTTGAACTTTTTTCACGCAACACATTCAGAAGTAAGCGAGTTTATATTGTGCTCTACGCTGGTTAGTTGCGCAAATTAAATCAGAATACATGGGCACTTAAACACGTTGTGGTAACAAAGACTATTTAAAGCGAGTTGTACACCTGATAGTCAGACTGATGGTTGCAGACGACAGGGTGTACTCTCTATGTGGCAGTCTCCACTATACCCTGATGTAATAATGGCGGGCAATCATTTCCACCAGCGTTCCCTCTCACTATACGCATAGTTTAACTAGTACAGCAGCCACCGCCAACACAGAACGTGTCTTAGCAGTTTGGTTCAAAAAATGAATGCCGCTGCATAATTCTTCATGGGTGACTGGCAGCTGAAAGGACGAGGCTTTTTGCGACAGTAGATGCCAGGGCGAGATATGATTTCTCAATTATCACAAATGAACACGTTCGTGAAAAAATATGCTCAGTGGTGCCACTGAGACCAGAAAAATATTTCTTGCATTGTCATAAACCTGGGCCAGTCGGTGCATGCATCTGGGGCATCATATCGACATTTGCTTTTGTTTTAAGTTTTACCTTAGTCCCCCTTTATCAAATTCCGAACCAACAAATCAGCTCGCTATTTTTCATACATAAGTTTATTATCCATTAAGGCCGAGACGTTTGAAGTTTTCCCCTTAAGGTTAAGCAGGACTGTTTGCTTAAGATGAGCATTAATGTATATACATGTATGTAGTCATCCCAAAACCTGTTAGCCGCGTCAGGCCTCGTATTTCATCCATGGTGATCCATACTGTATGTTTTTCTCTCTATCAGCCAGTATCAGGATATAGTTTGCTCTCATTTTGTGGTTCATTGGAAAAAATAAATTAACCAAGCAGACTTTACGTATCTGATTTCACACGCGAGGCGGTTTAGGTGACCAGACAAGTATCTGAAACATTCCTGAATCTGTCTAGTAATGTGTGATAAACTTTCCCCCAATGCGGGACCTAGATTATACACACAATAGGCCACGTCTGCCAATGTGTAACCCCAAAACTCACGAAGAATACACCCCGAGTAACAGAAGGCATCAACTGGAATGCTTTGATGTGTGTTGCCTATCACAATACAAGTGAGACGGCAGTTCTTTGCTTGACCTGTGGGAAGAGTCATCTGCAGTTGACCAAACAATGTACCATTGTTCTTAATTGAGCGGCAATTTACAGGTAAGCTGTCGGAGAGAGAATTGCCCGTCATCATCATTGGTCATGCCATCGAGTAATTTTTACCGTTTGAACAGCTTGGCTAAATTTCTCTTCTCGATTAGAAGGTGTTCAAATTGATTTCTGACTGCCATATCTAGCTTACCTTTCACAGGTGACAGGTGAGGCTAATTGCTAATAATAACCCAGTGGACAGACGCGCTCAGAGTTGCAGGGGCCATCGAACATTTACCTAATCAAGTAACTTTTGGCAGTTGCAGTTTTAATCATCACTTATGAGTGTGTGCTTATGACTCGTTGTGCCGGAGGTTATATTGTCTTAGGATAATTACCGCTGCGATTGTATGTAGGCGCACGTCTGTTGACGGTCCACCCGCGAAATGTCAAATGTTAAGATGTGAATTTCGGAATTTATTAGGATGACCCTTACGCCATCTTGTAGGTATATTACGTACATTTATAGATACAATGTTGAATGTGCGTCATTGTGGTTCATTTATATCTGAGCAGACGAGGAAAAGTTTTGTGACAATGAGGCGGAGTGGGCATACAGGTGACACATAAAATATCCGCACAAAGTGGTCAGCGGCAGCCGCGGCCCTAGCCCTGTGAAACCCCGGGTTTTACCGGGCAAATATGCTTTGTTATCATGACAAATATCACAGCAATAAAATAGTCATTCACAGTTGAGCTTTCCCATGTCCGCCAAGGTACAATGAGCCATCATAAATATTGGATTGAACGCCGCGTCAGTTTTGAATCGCACATCTCCACCAGCTGTCTACCTGGCTTTTAACTCGGCGAAATACTTCCCGCCATCGTCCGGCCAGACAGCAGACGACACCAGATGACAATGTAACATGTTGGTGTAACTCTCACGAGACAAATACTCTCACTACGATTCCTGACACGTAATGTTTATATACACGCCCACGTATGCCTGATTTAAGAGCACTTGATATGGTGCGCATCTCAGCAGACGATGCCGGTGATGTGATATATGTTATGGTCATGCGTTGCAACAAAGCTAATGGGCAGCTGGTTTGAATTGAGTGAAGGTTTTTAGAGTGGGATATAAACCACAGCCAATCGTACTTCAGCAATTAATTGTATTTTCCCATTCGGGTGGTTGGTTAAAACCCCCTCATTCATTACAACGGAAGTTGCCAATATGGCAGGCGAAATATCACTGTAGTATCATTTAGTCTGATAAGGCAGTCTATCAACTCATTCATCTTCATGCCAAGTGATATTACTTTTTGCCTCAATGTTCTTGATAAGAATTAGCTTCTTTAATGTTTAGTGTCATATGAAAAATGAGTATGACATGTTTGTTTTTTTACCTGTATCAAAGGTGAAAAGTCGACGCAATTTGCATCGAAGCAACATAAATACAAAAGTGAGCTGTCACACGGGTGATACATTAAGCACGATTACTTGCGGGCGGCTTCTGAGCAATTCAGAATCTATTTAATCATTCGTACAATGTTCTTACCTAACAATGAAACAGTTACACGTTTTATCCCAAGTTCTTTATTAACGCTTTAACGGACTTGAAATGGTGGTTAAAACGTCTTATGAACTTGATAGCTCGTGTTAGCACCGCCACATCTCATAGAGTGGAACTGTTTTATATCGTTTTAGAAATTCATTGGATTTCTCTGTGGTAGCAATAAGAACTTTATTCTCACACAACTTAATCATTAAGTTACAGGTACTCGTAAATACCCTGAGAGGACCTCCCCAGTTTATCACAGATTGATGTGATTTTATAACACGGAGTGTGTGACTTAGGTGTTCACCAGGTGGTAGAAATATACATGCATGCATCGAAATCCCATTGGAGAATGCTTGAATTGCTATCATGAATAATTCAGCAGGCACTCTTGTAGTGGTTCGTATATATGCGGCGTTGCAACATGATTTCGTGACTTCTCTCTTCATATCACAAGGTTGTCACTGCAAGATAAACGTCGAGAGGAGATCTGGGACTAGTGCTGTTAATGAAGTGGACGAATCATAAATCCATGATGAAGTGTGTATTTCACGTTTCAGCCTTGTTCCACACTCGAACGTCCTGCAGCATAACTTAGGATACTTAAATGCGCTGTGAATGTGTTTTAATTCAGAGGCCACTGAATGCATCACCGGTCCTTGAGTGAGGAGTACATAGTAAAAAGCGTCATTGTTATATATTTTTTGCTCATGTAAATTTCAATGAGATTCGTTTCAAGTCACAGTCTCAAAACCTCGTTGATGTCGTTTAAGCTGACATGCAAGTGCTCCCCCATACTATTTCCATGTATCAAAATTCATTTACGCCGAGGCTACATACTCATGCATTATGCTTCAAACGTCGAACGGGTTGTTAGATCTTATGAAAGGACTTTCATTTGTTTTATAGCCTGCAGAACGAACCCTTTATGGTATTTATCAGATTGACCCGTGGCAGTATTTCCCCCGAGCAAGACATGCCCGCAGACGTAATTATCTCTAATGAATCCCTCATTATCACAACTATAGAGCTCTATAGGCGGCATTAATGCAAACTTAAGTCAGGTGCTGCATGTACTACACAATAAGCAGCCTGGTGGACACTAGTACTCCATTGTACCTTCTTATCAGCAGCGATTCTCATGCATTTACCTGGACCATTCATCGTTGAGAGTCTGGCATGTGTTGGTCTTAGATATCAAAATAATTAACATATTTCAGGTATGACAATGCACACGTTTCAGCACGGGTTGATTATTTTCTGTGTAATAAGACGGGGAGCACACAGTTTAATTAACCTCGGTGCTCCGCCGAGTTGTCATCTTAATGATATGAATCGAGACAAGCGTTAAACTGACACTAATCTTATAAACGTCATACCTGGACACAGGTTAGAGTTTGTTTGACAAGTGATTAATATACGGTGGCTGAAGCCTGGATGTGTATAGAATATGCAAACATTTGCAATCTTATCTGACCTTTATTATAGTTCCTGGGTTTGTAAGAACTTGATTTACCTGAATGTAAACTCTCGTCATATATGACAACAATATTATCAGGTACTCTGTAAGTCTGATATCTGACTAGGGCCGGATGATCAGGATTCATGGCAGAATATTCCACGTCAACACCAATGAATTCAATATCCTGCTCGTGTTTCATCAATGGGGTGTCCAGTGTGGTGGTATACTAAATGACCCCGCATATATTAGGTGGTTATCTGATTTCAGCCCTCAGCCCACCATAAAAATGCTTGTTAATCGCGCAGGTAAATTAGCAGAGCACACAGGTCGCGAGGGTAAT
>JAXGGS010033892.1:0-21742 GCA_035585475.1 Armandia brevis | reverse complement strand
CCCTAACATCTCCCCTGTCGTTCATCTGGTCCCTAACATCTCCCCTGTCGTTCATCTGGTCCCTAACATCTCCCCTGTCGTTCATCTGGTCCCTAACATCTCCCCTGGCCTTCATCTGGTCCCTAACATCTCCCCTGTCGTTCATCTGGTCCCTAACATCTCCCCTGGCCTTCATCTGCACCAGGGACTTAATCAGGGGATTAATCACCATTTATCACCTTCTCAGAGGTGGCCGGCATCTGCAAATTCAAAATATATTAAACTATGATATCAAATCACAATGTGCGCCCTCGTTATAACGCTGGAGGCGGAGGACAAACCAAACACATAATGTATAGTGATTAACCATGTATTCCAATAGGTCACATCTGACCCGCGTTATAAAGAACAACTTTAATACGACATGGGAGGGATACGGCATATAACATAGCGTTATATCTGAGGTATACAGTTGTTAATTTTATTAATGGAGCTTGAACTTAAAATGGAATCTATTGAATAAGCGAGACGGTTTTACATGTGTATCCAAGTAAATGCCGTCACGTAACAATGTCAGGAGTTCTTCGTCGTTTGTTTTCTTCCTCAGTGTTTTAAACTCGCCCTTCTCGTGCAACTCTGAAAAAGATTATATCATAAGTGATCGGTGTCTTCACAAGTACAGCCAGAGTTATATAACACGAAATATCGGCAATTGTCTGGGTTTAATAAATTTATAAGTGTTCACATTATAAGTGGCCCAGTCTATAGCCCCCTGCGTCTCCCTCCAATATCTCATGTAGGTCAAACAATAAACTGCGGCGTTAGACAGGCTCTGAAATAATCAGGATATCGAATTAATTCAAACAATTCGAACGTGAGATTTCGTTATTAAAACGTTACATGAATTATATGCTGTGTATCAAATTCAATCACTTAGTCTCCCATTATTTGATCTGAGATATTCATCCGTGCACTCTTTAATCATACATGTAGCTATATTGTTGCTCGGGACTGCACATTTATATACTTGAGCGTAGTGAATTAAACTATAAAAATCAAATCATTATTAAAATAATTAAATTATTAAATAATTAATTATTTTTCGCTCAAAGCTAGAGATCTGACTAACCTTGGAACTGCCGAAGTAAAGCGGGACCCAACAATGAGGGAGCCGACTTTTTAAAGTTAATATTTCAAGCACTTTGGGCGCACATTTGAAAGCTCGGTGTATGGCTCCTTCACGTTGGGGTTCTTTTATCTCTCCCTCCTGTTTATACTGATGAATAAATTAAACAAATCTTTTATTTATCCTCTCTTATATACTGGAAAAATAAATAAACAAACCGTACATTTTCCCTCTCGTTCATATGAAAAGACTGCTACAAAACAGCATAAAAACCTTTTAAAAAATACAGAAGAACAAAAGTTTTTGGAAAAGAACAGGAACAAAAAGAACTTTATAAATTAAACGAACGGGCTAAGCGGGGCTAGAACACGTCTGGACTGATCGACATTAAGAATAAGTTGTGCGGCTGCAAATTCGATGTCTAGTACTCGCATATCTGTGATATACAAGATATATATAGTGCAAATATGTAATTTTTACTCTAGATATACATATAGCTTGTTATGGGTTTAAGTGATGATTATTAATATCAATGTAAAGCTTTAGTGACATTGTTGAGTAAACAATTCAAATAACACGCCCAACACAGAGGTCATATCCTGGCGGGCGATAGTAAGTGGTATATCGCGTGCTTCCCATACTACTAACGGGGAATATACTCATACATGCCGACAATATCTGGATATGTTCATTTTGATTCATATTAATCCAACATTACAAAGATCAAATAAGCAAATGATGATGTTTCTTCGAGAACATATTCCAATTTCCTTATGTCATTTATTCTTATTTAATAAGACACCTGGTACTATCACGTACAAAGCCTAAATATACGGTATTATGTTTTATTTTATTGCAGTTGTATTGATAATAATGATACAGTTGTCCGCACGGGTCAGCTTTGTGCACGGATTCTCAACATCTCGGCAGCCGCTGCAGCCCGGCGCTCTAACTGATGCTGCCAGTCCAATATTACGTCAGATTAAAGTGTCGCGTGAGCGGAGCTCTCTGGGGTTATATCAAAAATAAACACATCAACATAGAGATAAATGATTACTCGTGATGTGTGGGGACAGGCAACGCTCAAACCGGAATGGTTCTATGGTTGTCAAGGATTTACTTTGACCGCTGTATCTCCTCGTGATACTGCGGTCTGTGCAGCATCACCCCTCCCCCTTCATCTCGTCTCGGAGACCAGGTAACTGGGGATAATCTTGTCACATGACACGCGCATTCAGCTCGAACTGTTTATGAACAGCTGATTGTATAAACTCGTGCGGGCCCGCCCCGCGCTGGAACGGCTGCTGGAAATAATAAATGTAGCCAGCGGCGGAAATAATGTCTGTCCAGTGTTGAGTCCCCAGAGAGACAGTACAAGTAAATATAACTGTAGTAACAGATTACATGTACGTCCGTCTATCTCGGAAGCGAGGAAGCGACTAACTTGTAGGTGCGCACCTTAACGCCGCGCCCCTCTAACCTATCCTTAACTGCGCCAAATTCGCGCGAAGCCCCGGATTCTGAATCCACTTTATCGAAGTTTCAATCAAAAGTACCGGGTAATTTACTTGCCAGATGTCAGTTTAATACGCGACATATCTGGCGTAGCACTCCTAAATTAATCTCTATCCCGTAAAAACAGAAGGTCAGCACGTATGATCCTGTCGAGCATTGTTTCTGTAATTAGCGTGAAGAGATGCCGAGAAACCCCCGCTCTCCCTCCCCCGTGGATTCCGATTTTGAAGTTTGATTATATGCAAAAAGACATTTGTATTGATGTGGCCTTATTAATTAGCATTATTAGTTATTATTATTGTAATTAATCCGTTGAATAAGGATATGTACTTGCATGCTTATAAACGTTTGATTAAACTGTTTGATACCTCCCAGAATTCAATGTGTGTGTAATTTATGCTCTGTGTGAATGGCGTACTGTTTAGTCCTCACGAGGTCCACTTATTTCTTCATGTCCAGTATACATACCAGGCCCCAGTGTATTCAAAACAGACCTCAGGTTACTGGTATTGTTCACACAAAGAATCAATGAATTATACATAAGATTAGCGGCACCTATACAACGATTACATGACAATGGGCCTTATAACGGGAAAACTGGAAACGTCATTTATTCTAATTTAAAAATTTATTTAACTTAATACACAAATGGATACATGATAATTCAGATTCGTTTAATGCTTTAATTATTACCCGCAAATCAATTTTGTTTCTAGAAAGTATGATAATGTTATAAAAACACGCAGTGAACACTAAAACAATAGCATTGGTTAGATTCGTTATAATTAGTACCACATGGGGTCAATATAGTATTATCACATGTGAAATGTTGGGTGACATATATATGTATATATTTCTCAAATGAAAGAACGATCATCACCAATAAAACTGACTTATCAACAGTTCAAAAATTCGTTTATTTCATGAGGACTATAAATTTCTTTATCGAACAATCAAATTCACATTTTATACTATGCATGAAAAGTAATAACTACATATAGCTTTCATCACCACCAAACTTTCACTATCCGGTCACTTTAAGAACACATCCTAAGCTCTATCTGATTATGTTAATATCCAATTTCATGCAGTACACATTCCTCAAAATAATAAAGTTATTTATGACCCTGCCTCAGGAGGAAAATAAGGTAAAGAATGCATGTGGCGTATGAGGAGTGCCAGTGCGACAACCTTTTATTCCATGAATTTCCCGCTCCACATAGGAAAGCTAAATGTAAATTCTTGCAGCCCCCCTGGACAAATTATGACTGGGCCCTAACATATTTTTTTTATTTGTGCGACGATAGTTGAGAAGTTACATACGTAATCTATTAATGTCAGGAAATTTCCACTAGCTCTGTAACCAGTATCGATTATATCGTTTGACAACCGCGCAGTGAAGTCCCACTTACGTATAAATGTGAGCGAGGTCTACTCGTAGCTCTTTGTGTGGGATCACTTTTAAACATCGCACGGACTTCCAGAGGGGCAGGTACAGAAAAAGACGGAGAGAAATTTGCAAGTTATTGTGGAAGCTATGACATTCGGACGTATAGCGATAAGTTCCACCACCAGGTAATATTGGGGAATTTTATTATTCCGTCTCATTCCTCTCAGGTGTGTCATGCTTAACGCCACATGTATTATTAAATTCTCTTTCAGGATATTTTTGTGACGATATGATGTTAATTTTATACATTTGTGGTGCGACTATGGGGCGAGTGTTGGTTGAAATTACAAATAAAAAGGGGAGGCGGGGGTGGGGGTGGGGTGCTAGTTGCCGGACTAGTATTCAGTCTCGGTCTCGATCAGGGTCATGCGGGCGAGGCCTGAGGAACAATTCAATAATTTTATATAGTCTATCGCTTTTTTTAATACAGTGACGGTTTCTATTCGGGTTCCCGGGGGAATGGCTTTGTTACGAAATGTAGAACAGAAGCGGAAGTTAACCCCCCTTCCTCGGGCAGGTATAAGAATAGTCAGAGCTCGAGATGACATCACTTTGGAGGATGATGAAGCAGAGAGGGCTGAGATGCCATGCGGACACGTCATAGGTAAATACACCTTATATGAACCGAAGCAATTATAAAAAGAAGCGTTTAAAACATGCGTTTTTATTCCAATCCGACTGAAATATCGTAAGTATAAGTACGGCACCCCCTCTCTATTGTCTAGATAAGACGGTGCAAGCTTGCTTTGAATTTTTTAAGTGTATGGTAAATTTTGGAGCGATGCTTCACACGAACGCGGTTTAATCACGTGTTTCTATCGAATGCACAAAACAATCGTCCGTGTGGTACATGTGTAGTATTTATTTTGAAAGTTTAATGCCATATGTGTAACGTACTGGTATGGCAATAAAACATACATGTGCATGTATTTCAGAATGAACAGCATATTAATCGTTATGGTGTACTTTGTTTCGTCAAAATCATTTTTGGACATACAACATATCTAACATGAAATTTGAATACGCGTGTTTGAAAATTTATCTTTTAGGGGCCGACACCATGTCCAGTTACTGTAGGCAGCAGCTCCGAGGTGGTGAATACGTCTTCAAATGTCCGGTTAAAAAGACGGGTTCAAACTTTGAGTCATGTGGAGACGTATGGCCGTGGTATATGGTACGTCATGTAGCAATAAGCCTGACAAGCGCTGAAATTGTAAAGTTTGAAACAGAGATGTCAGAAAATTATTGGCGCCGCCATGGGGGGTTTACATGTTGTCCCTCGTGTAAGTTGCCGTGTACCAGGACGAATAGCACTGACCGGGTGGTGCGTTGTCCCGTCTGTACTAAAAGTAAAGGGAGAGGCTTTGATTTCTGTTGGTTATGTAGCGATGAATGGGACACGTCTGTCTCTGGATGTACGTCCTGTAAAAAGTACCTGATAGAAATGTTGGCGAAATGTAGAACCAAAGAAATCGGTACCGTAACAGGCTGCCCATCAATAAGATGTTGCCCGAATTGTAAAGTGGCGATAGAACATGGGGGACATTGCAAGCATATGACCTGTCTTACGTGCAAACACGATTTTTGTTTCACTTGCCTTGAGAAATGGGGCAATTGCGGAGCCTGGAATGCACCGTGCGCAGTTGCCCCGAGACAGTCGAGCGTGCAGTTAAAGGATAAAACTATGGAAACAAATAATCAGAGTTCCTGTATTATTGCCTGATACATTAAACTGTAACAATTTGGCTACCATTAATAAATATGATATATTTAATACAGTATGTGTGTTGTGTGTGAATCACTAAACAAACAGCTAAAACTGGGATTTAAATTATATAAACTTATACATGTTTAAAAGTATTTGGGAGTTAAATTATTCAAATGAATGATGATCATGAATCAAACTTCACTGATAAAATAACACATCTGGAGACACGAAATCTAATTATAGGCCCTATCTCGACACAGTCACAGTCTTGGGTGATCGATCCTATATCATTATTCCCAGTAAGATGTTTAAAAGATCTAGCAGCGTACGAATACTGGATTAAGCCTTTGTATCTGTTCCTTTCAACTTGTTTGTTAAAATAATCGCCATCGCTTAGTCAGATTGATTGGACAGCGTTTTTCTATCCGTTTTATTTACTATCAGTCGGTTCGTCGACAGTAAAACTGATAGCAGGGGCCTTCAACGATCTCTTCTGCTGGCTATTTCTTCTTCTGGCATTTCTTGCTGGCTGAGAAAAGAAGAAATACTGCACAACAAACGTGAGTATTTGTTCTGCTGGGAACTTTTTCTTCAAATTATTTGTTCTGCTGGGAAATAATCAGCTTGGAGGTAATGCCCCAAAATGTTATTCAACAGGGGGGCATTGTTCAATAATTAAATTCTTCTGGGTTATATTGTCCAAAAATGTCATTCCGCAGGCGATATTGTCCAATAATTTCATTCTGCTGGGAGATAATGTCCGAAAATTTCATTCTGCTGGGTCCGGTAATTATCAATTGCTGGCAAAAAAACCCCAATATAACTGGCTGGGAAAAAGAAGACATTTTCATTGAATAAAATGATGTTATATGCTCTAATTAATGCAGAAAAATGTTTTTTTTCTACCAAAAGAACAATAATGACCATATTCAGAAATATAAGGTCGTTGAAGGCCCCCGTTATGGTAATGCGATTAATCCAGATGGTTTGATTTATTCGTATCAATTGCATTCTAATGCAGTTGTTGTATTTAATTTTAAATCCACTCTACACTCAAGTCAAAGTCTGTACATATACAGACACACTGTAAGTATCACCCTTCACATGTACGATTGTTCGCATAAGTTTATGTTGATGGACTTGTACCTGGATAAAGTTCACAGACTGTCATGAATACATAATTTATAAATAACCACTCATCATCGTCAGTATAGGCTCCCCTTGAATATCGAGTAAGAAATTAAGAAACATATGGCGATATATAGCACTTATCGAATGAGAAAATTGTGGAACATGATCATTATAAGAAATATCATAAACTAAAATCTATTTTCAATGAAAATTTTCCTTAAAATGCCCGCTCCCACTTGAAAAAATATGACTGGGCCTATAATCAAACTTTGTACGTCGATATTTATTCCCACATATCTAGTCGTCATGTTCTTGGATATCCAACCAGGAAATCTGATGTTGCTTGTATTAATTAGTTAAATGTACGTATATTTAGGTTGGTTATTCGGATCATTATCTGCGATGTTACACATGTTTTATATCAATGTTAGGAAGTTTCCATTAGCTCAGTAACCAGTATCGATTATATTATTTGACAACCGCGCAGTGAAGTCCCACGTATAAATGTGAGCGAGGTCTACACGTAGCTCTCTGTATCGGATCACTTTCCCACTTTTAAAGATCGCACGGACCTCCAGAGGGGCAGGGAGAGAAAATGGCGGAGAACAGGAAATTGCGAGTTATTTTGGAAGCTATGACATTGGGACGCATAACGATAGACACCACCAAGGTAATATTGGGGATTTTATTACACCCGTGTCTTAGTCAGGTTTGAGATGCTTAACACAACATAACATGGCCGTGCGGTCTGGAGCAAAACTACTGCTGACTATCCCAAGATCCCACACATCCATATACAGCAGAGTTTCTGTCGCTTTGTTTAAGACTAAAAACACACTTGTTTATTGGTGTCTACCATTGACTTAAACTTGCTTTAAATTTTAAATCTTAAATTTGAAGTCTTAATCTTAAGTTAGGCTGCATAAAATTATTAAATAGATTCTCAGGCCCGCCTGCATGGGCCCGCCCCCCCCCCCCCCCCCCCCGCACCCCCTTTTTAAAAAAACCCCACAAAAAACCCCGTACCTGCCGTTCCGTCTTTCACAGAATTGAAGAGAAAAAAAATCACCTGCCGCACCCTCCTTTCCAGCTGCCCAACGCCGAAAAATGGTCAAAAAAAGGCCCCCGCACCCTATTTTTCGAAAAACAACGAAAAAAACCCTGCCACATCCTCCTCTTCATAAAGAAATAAAACAAACAAAACTCACCGACCCTGGTGAAAAATAAAACAAAAAAAAGAAACAAACGTCCGCTCCCCCTGCTCGAGCAAAAATAAGCTTGAGAAACAAATCATTAACTTTACGCAGCCTTATCAACAACATTTTACACTATTCTCATTATTTTATGCAATTCTATAATTATTTTTATCTCTACCCATGTACAACGATTAGAGCTCTAATGATAAGTGCTATATAAATTGTAATAATAACTTTTTGTGACAATTTCATGGATTTTGGGTACATTCAGACTGTGGGGTTGGGGTGAGTGTTGGTTGAGGGTCTGTTCGATATTCTGTTTTTATATATTTAACTCCTTTTTATTTTTCCTATAACGCACTGTTCCTGTTGATTAACCCTCACCTCATACGCACTACGCGCACGCCCGATAATTAACATATGACTTCTAGGACCGCCTAATAACCAATGGCTAATTTGTAGTTGTCTCTGTTATCTATTCCCGGGAATCTCGAATCCTAATGGTCAGCATATTTAAATTAGTTCGAATCATATAGTCGTAGAGTGTAGACGTTACACCACATGTTTCACAATAAACTTCATTTTAGTACAAGTCCGGAGTAGCTTCGTCAGTCCTAATCCAGATAATCTAATAGGATATACAATTCAATTGTTGTATGTAACTTTTCGCCTTTTTTTTATACTTGTTCTCGTTATAATTTTTGGAATATGTTTAATATTTTGATAAGGTACAAGCCAAGCGTATCTTCAAAAATTAGAATAGTCGCTAATATTCCGGTAGTCCTCAGATCACTGACCAAGCCTCCTGTTCCTAGTTTTGCGCTACCCATTAATAAGCCTAATCGTTTTAATAATATTTTCCAGGATGCAACTGTGGCAGTCATTAAAGAGAAAGCACTGAATAAGCAGTGCATAGATGAATCACACCTTAAGTTGATGTTCGCAGGTTAGTGCTGTACGGTTGTGCATATTTCAGTATCGTTGTGATTTAAGGTGACGCTTCCTATTATTGAATTCAGAAATCATATTCCTAAAAAGTGTTCGTTCTTCTTGATAAGGTAAAGAACTAGATCTGAACAGCACGGTGACCCTGGATGAACTTGGTATGACAGACCGCTCTCATGTGATGGTATTTCTTCGGGTTCCCGGGGGAGGGGGTTTGATGCGAAATGAGGAGCAGAAGCGTAAGTTAACTCCCCTTCCTTCTTAACAGGAGATGACGAAACAGAGAGGGCTGAGATGCCATGTAAACACGTGATAGGTAAATTAGCCTTATATAAACCGAGCCTGGTATTACTTTAGCCGTATATAGGACCTCCTTGATCATTACCGAGTGAAGGGCAGCTATTACCTGTGGACATAGACGTCATTTCTAAATAGACATATACATTTGCGTACTTGTTTCTTGTTTTAACATGAATTTGAGCACAGAAAATATTCAGTATCACAACATTGGGGCCAAATAGTTTTATTTTTGTCATCAGATCAGGGGCAAAGCTCAGGAGACCATGTGTTTCAAATTGCCCAGAATTTCATTAATGGAATCAAACTGCCAAGTAGGTCTTCTTAATTATAATCGATGAACCATGAGAATAAATGTTTTAACAGTACACATCACTTTCACTTAACTTGAATTGCAGAGGGATATCTTGATCCGAAATACAACATTTGTTTCTGTGAGGTGTGTCACCTGAAAAGGAAAGATAACCTATTTTACCTCAGAGGGACCCCACCAAGAAAATATGGTTTACCCATTGGATGGTGCAAGTTTGGACTTCGGTGTGACTTATTATACCATATGTAGTCCACATGTTTTAAACTTATTATCAAATAAACCCGTCAAAATGTTGAAATTGTAAACCACATGAACTATATATACTCACAGAACGCCATCAAGGGCAGATGTCATTGGAATATTTGACAAGTGGCACATTGCTTTCCATGGTACAAGAGTAGAGTCTGTTGAGAAAATTCTCAAAACTGGGGAGTTACTTATTCCAGGTATTGGTCAAATATTTTCAGTGTTTATCTCATTGATTATACAAAATTTTATAGAGGATTACCTATTGATGAAAATTATGCCATTGTTAGTAAAAAAACATAGCAAAGATCTATGGATGTTTATGTTTTGCCTTCAGGAGATAAAGCCCCAAGTGGAGAAGTTTTACCAATACCTAAAACTCACTGGGATCCGAATCACTCTGATCCTAAGATGAGACCTCCACCAGGACATGATGTGAAAAAGTTTTACTTTTCTCCATCAATCAAATATTCCGGATGTGAAGCTTATGCGCCATTGTACAAGTAAGATTTGTTAAGATAAATGATTCATGTAATGATTTAACTCAATTTGGTTTCATCAATTGATTTTTAATAGAAATATTTCATTCCATAGGTTCAACAATCCAATTTCTGATAAAACTCATAAAATCAGAGTTGCATTCCAAGTCAGAATCGAACCAGAAACCTACAATGTTGGAGCTCAAACCATTGGTGCTCAAAGCACAATTGATCAACTGTTTCCAAACAAAGAATTAGAATGGTCCACTGATAGAAGAGGGGTGGCTATACTAGTGGGATTGCTGGTGAAAGTAGAAGATATAGTTGGAAAATCCACTTAAATATGGATCAATGAAAACCCAGATGTATCCAAGCAACAAAAAGGTGCCATCAGAAGATTCCTCAAAATTGAAAACTGAGAAATGTATGTTTTAGGAAATTTACACATACTTATGTTTCTGCTATTTTCAAAGGGATTGAAACTACAATGTACCCAGCTACATTTCCATTTGACTACAACCATGAGGCGAATGATGGAAAGGAGATTAAGATCAGAAAAGGAGAATCATGCTTTGTGCTTCATCGGGATCATAACCAGCTACGGGTTATACACAGCAGGATCAACGAGCTGTTTCTTATACCAAAAAATTATGTCAGAGCCTAGCTTATACATTAAATGTTAATATGTAGATATTTGATATAGTTATGCATAGGCTTTAGAAATAACAAGTATACTACAGCTTTGATAAGGTGATTTTCTAGCATAAATCTTTAAGATAATTTAGCAACAGTCTTTTAGTTCAAAATAAGGTCCACAATTCGGAACTTTACATTTGTGAGAGAATTGTTTTATTAGAAACCACATCAATGTACATAGAGAAACTGATGATTACAGACAAGTTACAAGTGATGTTGAAGAGAAACTTACAGCAAGTTTTGCTTCAATGTTAGAATAAAGTCAGAATATTGGTTTATGAAATAATTTGCTTAAAATGAACAATACTGGCTCCATTTATGAGTTGTCATTTGTAATGATATTTCAGAAATGTATATCCCTTGATGTATATCTCATAGATGCCTCCCTAAATCTGAACTATAATATAATCGACATACTATTATCATATATCACATCAGTTCAAATTGATATAGCAGACCCAAACAACAGCAAAAGGCTAGACCATAATGATTCAACCAAACGGAGATACTAAAGCACCAGTACTCATGAGATGAGAACTTATCTTCAAGAACATATGGCAGCAATAAACATGCTGCACGGGAAGCAGATGGTTAGGCTGTATGACAACGAAGATAACTTAACGGCAAACCTACACACTGTGGAGAAAACAGTCCGCTGACAGTCTTGCTGACAGATTTAGATACTATGATGGACAGAAGCCTTGAGATGAAGTGTGAACATGGACAGATGCAGCAGGAACAGAAGATGCCTCTGGAAAGCGGAAGAATCACGGAAAGTATTATGCCAAGAATGGTGTTGGAAGATGTTCTTAAACAGATGGAGAACGCAGGGCATACTCCGGCACCATTGGAATACTACAAACACTGTGGGAAAGGAAGGAGGAATGTCCTTCATACTGGAACAAGTCTACCACTTGAAGGCATTCCCACACCAAAACCCAATAGGCAACTGGCTTTGACTGTTACTTCACAACTTTATTGGCTATTAGCAAGATGGCACCACGGTTCTCTTGAAAGTGTGCCCACGCATATTTATATGTTGATGAGGCCACACTAATCTACATTCCTGTCAGCCTATGCTAAATTTCCAATGCAGGGCATGCACGCAGTCATAAAAATATCCAAGAAAGGTTTGATTGGGGTTCGAATTCTATCCTGATATCCGTGGCATTATTTAGCATCATGAACGTTTCCGCTATCATTTATTATTTAAGTATTATAATCCTTCAAAGAACTTGTGAGTTCTGTGGTTAATTGATACTACATTCTACACTCATTACGTCATATACAATATATAATTGATTCTCTCATTCTTCGTCTTCAGCTTCAGCTATTAAACTTCAAAATATGCGTCGTGCTAAATTAATTTTAAAAAATTGTAAAAATTCACATAAATCGTCAATTCGCATGGCAACCTTGCGTATACGCACCGCAGTAACTGTGGCATTAAGCATAAATTAGGGTGAAATAATCTAAAAAAAAATCAGGGTTTGGAGGGTTGTGTGGTTTATTCTCTCTTCGGTGTGATTGAGCATATCGGTGACCTGCAGGATGGACATTATGTGACATATGTAAAGGCGGGATCTTCTGTAAAATCATTTCAATTTCTATCGTCTGAGACACTCAGCGGCTTTTCGACCCCAACAGAGGAACCAGCCTCACCAAACAAGTGGTATTGCATCAATGATTCATCGGTGGTAGAAATCGATGAGTCATTTGTCCTGCAAATTCGAGCTTACCTGTTGTTTTACGAGAGAGTGAATTAATAGCATTTAGATAATGTAAAGGTTTATATTTTTAATCATGCAATTTGTGATCATCGTCAGCTTTACCCTGGAAAATCTTTACTGACTGTTTTTGTTTGTAATAACTTTATTACCCTTATTGCTTATGTTATGGTATATTACATAGTTGAGGTAATTATAGTCTGTCAAGTTGCAAGCAAAATCAGGCCGTGCGTTTTGCCATGTGTTTTTAGCGTAAATTCTTTTGGGCCGAGCATCAAAACTGGCGATCATTAGAGGTTAATGATGTCGTTCTTCAGTCTTTTTTTGAGGGGCGTTTCTGTCGTCTTCATGTGGGCTAAACAACAGGAAGATAAAACATATGACATGGTAACCTATTGTTACATTTTTATGTGAACATTCAATAACTTCATGCTTCAGTTTATGTCTTTCCTTATGACCCTTTCGTACTCTAAAGCTTTGCACACGTCCCTTGCGGAGGGAGCTTTTCAAGGCTTGTACTTCAGCCAACTGTCCTCTACCTTGAGGATAGAATTGATCAGACAATACACTAGTACATACATATGACGGGTTTAGACAAATAGGAGGGGAGCGTGCCTGGGCGGGCTCACTTTGTTTCGCACCCTGTGTGGGTTTGCTCCCCTGTCTATTATCTCCACGTACCTACAGAGCCTGATTCAAAAAAGATGGGACAGTAACTAATTACGAAGAGCTATCTGGGTGATTGAGGTGACTCCATATGAGTTCCTCCATTGACAGATCATTTTCTGTCATCACCTTAATCATCTGTTTGTTGTCCCCTGGTGACTTCATGCCTTTGCTTAGGGCATCCGTGACAGCGTTATCTTTAATGGAGATGTGGAAAATAAAAAGGTTAATATTGTTTGTTGCCGAAACATACCATATTTCTCTTATTACTTGACGGAGGTATGGTTCTTGGGCTTTCCCACTCTGGATCGTCGCTATTGTGGTACTGTTATCGCACCTTAGGTGCAAGTTGGTACCTTGAAAGATGTGTTTCCATCTTCTAAGTGCAACCAGTACTGCATAAGCCTCTCGTTGGTTAATGGAATGTGTTGATTGTTTGATACCTATAGGGATGGATAAAGATAGCGCTCGCTTTCCTGTTGAAGCCCCTGGTCCTTCCATTGAAGTGTCTGTGCATAGCTCATGCTGCATTTCCGTCTCTCTCAGACTTGTGCTTGTCGTTGAACGTTGGCAGGAATTTCAGGAACTATACCAAGTCCTGCTGCACTTCCTGTGAGACCGGGGCGTGTCCATGTTCCACCGCCACCTTGACCGGGTCGTAAACTCTGGAAGTAAAAAGTCTAGCTCCCAGGGTGCATGTGCTCGCGTAAAGTAACCTACCACTGAGGCGTTGCCACTCTAGGAGTGTTGCCTCCCGGTGGTGCTGCCACACCCTAACTAGCGTAAGTGTCACATAGATTTTCTCCTGTGGGATAGAAAGCGTTTGATTTGATTTGATTTGAAGAGATTTATCACCCTTTTAAGGGGTAAATGGGTGACAGAAGGAGCCATAGGCTATACGAGCCTGCCCCCCATATGTGTGAGACTGGATCGACCTGGGTTTGAACGCAGGACCTTTTGATCCGAGTGTCAGTAGTCTTACCCACTGTACCACTCTGTCTCACATAGAAAGCGTTTGTAACACAGTATTGAATTCAATGCTTATTCAAGTCATCTTTATGGAGGGGTAAAACGTCTTGTGATGTGATAGCCTAAACCTAAAGATTGTATGTCTAAAGCTCTCTGAAACTCTTCGTCCTTTCCAGGTGAGGGTGTCAAGACAACTGCTCCATCATCGCAGTATACTACTGCTGTGATGTTGTGTACATGTTGCATTTGATCCATGGTAATTGAGACAGAATGTTGGACGAATGTTGCGTCATTCATCCCATAGACCAGACAGTTCTCCATGTAGGTGTTATCTTCCCACTGGAAATTTACCCATAGTAGTGCTGTCACGTCTGTCTTGATCTGCCTGAAAGCGGATTCAAAATTGAAACTAGCTAGAAAACAGCCTTCCCCTGCTTTTAACATTAGTTTCCCTAAATTGTGGGTAGAAGGGAGTGCTAGCTTGAAATCTCGACCTAAAAACAAATTTTTATGAACCATAGAATTCAGTGAAGCATACATGGGAAATTTAAAATCAGATATGAGGCCTCTGACCATGGTGGCTTTCTTTTCTCTGGACATCTACGCTGCTTTGTGGACATATGTGAAAGGCTTCATTTTGAACGACCCCTACAAAGTCTTCCTACGCATTTCCTTGTTGGTATGTGTGTCAACCTGTTTATGGTGGTTAAGTGCCAAACCGTGGTTAAAGGAGATTTTCTTCTCCCACCCAGGATGCTTGAACTGATCATGCTCCGGGTGGGAAGGAAGTGAGAAATCGAGCCCGATCGGGAACCTGAACTCTAAAAAATCTTATAGAATTTCCCTAGCCATGTTCCCCCTCGCATGCTTACAAATTTTGTTCACGTTTAAATGTGTACCTATGCGTATTTTTGCGTTTGCATAGTTGTACCCATGCGCAAGTTTACTAGCGTCGTAAATACTTGACACCTCTTTATTTTGCGATCTAAATTTGTCTGACACACAGGGGAAAACATAGCCAGGAGGTAAGTTATTGTCTAGCATACATTCCGGGTTGTACCAAAAATGGAATATTTCGGCCTCCCTTCTGTCCCTAGGCGACAATTCTAACAGTGCAATATTTAATGTGATATGCATACAAAGTTGACCTGGTGATTGCCGTAAATGCCCACCTTGTGTCCGGATCTTTGGGATTACTCTGTGTGTTGTCCGGTTGCGACATCAATAGTGACGCCTTCTTACTCCAAGATTCCGTCGGAGCACTCCACCGATAGGGCGATGTCCGTAAGGAGCGTGTTCGGCTCCCGCTTCAGACAGATGATGGAGTCTGCGGGAGGGTGTTGTCCGCAACCATGGTGGTTGTGGTCACCGGCTTTTTTCACCGGGAATTTGATTCCATGTTATTTAAATATTAAGTTTTATTGCCAAATTTGGGGGTGTGGAATTTGGATTTGTAATTAACGCATGAGTGAGGCATGACATGGGATCTAGCTGACTCGGTGTTATTTTACAACCATGTGGCGCACGTGTTCGGGTTGTTTACAGTTTTCCCCGTTTGTGATTGGTTTAAACTGTTGCTCGGGACGCTGTGGTCCTTTTGTTTCGCGAGACGGCGGCCCTCCTTAATGAGTGACATAATTTGTGCGAAGGAAGGTGTAATGAGGGGTGACAATGGTCGTAAATCTGACTGAGTAGTGTCAGAATTTGCAGCTGTTATTGCATGCGCATGGTTAGTTCTACTTACTAGTTTACTCATGTTAATATATTCAGTTTTAGTTTTTGGTCTTGCTGGGGCCGGGATGTTTCCCGTCACCTCTGCTCCTTGGCCTAAACTACGGAAAAGAGAAATATTATTGTTATTCAAAAGCGCGATCTGCTTGTTTTCAAACAAAGTCACCTGGATGATGTCACCTGCCTGTCCGCGTCTCTGATCTCTGCATCTGAAACTTTACACCATGAGATACCATGTGTGGGATTTATGACCCATGGGGTTATTAGTTTGGTTTCGTAATCAGCATTTTCAGATAAAACCACCACTGAAACCGGGGGCTGGCCCCCAGCTGGACTTTGTCATAAAGCCATATTTGACCAAATGTTAGACCTATTAACATGCAACATACACCTTTTCTTACTAAATTGTAATTCACCTTCATTTGTCCTTAAAATGTTAGGCGTTTCATCAATTTACGGTATTTATCAAAATGTTTGTACTTTGTTAACTTGCTTTTTTATACTTTTAACGCCAGGAGAGATGTCATTTGTACTTAAAATGTTAGAAGGAAATTGTACAACCTGATACTTCACGCCCTTTTCATCATCCTCCCGGTTGTCAGCAGATCTGAAAGTGACGGGCGGCCTGCTGTCCTTCTTGTAGGGGCATTGTTCGGATCCCGATCAGTGGCTCTCTTCTTGACCTTTCCGGTTGCAATCAATGCAGACATGTGACCGCAACTTCCTGTTGAGGTAGTGAGCTCCGGATCGCGAAAAAGTCCAGTTGTTCCAGGTGAAGCGAGCATGTTTGCATGTCTTTGGCATGCATTTACCTCCATCCTTTCCTTTTCTGCTTGCCTGGTCATCGTAGTCTTCTCCGTTGTCCGGACCCCATTTCTTCCCTACAATTTCGTTCTTCACCCTGTCAATTACTGCCGTTACTCTTCTCACATCTGTAAACTTCAGCAGCCCATTCTCAGCTTGTATCGCTACTTGTCCGAAGATGTTTCTAGCCACCGGCCAAGTACCATTTATGCATTCAGTTAGAATCGCATGGTAGAACTTGTTGATGGCTACAAAATTCGCTACTGTCTTGGCGCAGTCATTTGCCAAAGCCGCAAAACCAACCCCAAACTCCTGGGTCATATCGTCAAATTTAATCGACTTACCCTTGCGCCATACGTAAAAGTGTGGCATCTTCAGGTCGTACTCCACTTGGGAGGCTCTGGTTCTGTCCATGGCGGATTTCTTCTTTCTGTATCTAGACCTGTCATAGTCTACATGGTCGGTGTTGCAATCGCTTTCCCCCTGGTATCTTGCTGGTCTTCTATAGCGGCTGACGCTTTGTTCTCTGAACCTGTCCTCTTCTTCATGGTCTGAACCGCCCCATCCCTGCTCTGGTCTTGATGACCGACTGGCTCGGACTTCGCGGTCCCTACCTCTCTTTCTGGCTCCAAAGTTCACGTTCTGCGCTGGACTCTCCTCGGATGTACGCGGTGTTTGGTCGTTGATGGTGGTGCTAGTGAGTGTTTTTGTCGCTTTGCTCAAGTCGGCTTCAATCTTCATTTGTTCTCTGACCGCCTTCACTGCTGCGTCCAAGAGCTCCTTGCTCATTAGGGCTGCTCCGGTCTCGGGGCGGTTCTTTTGTGCCTCCGCATCTTCTTGCCCTGGTCAATCTCCTTCGAAATTTTCTTCTGCTTTTGGCTCTCCATGTACTTCGTCACCAACTTACAATTTCTGTTGATCGCGCCTAAATCACAGGCATTGCAATTGCGTGGTTGCGGTGGGCTTTTGTTTCCATTTTCTATTCTTCGCTTCGGATTTACAAAAACGAGAATATGCTGCATGCGTTTGAGCGAATCAAACTTCGAATGACGGCACAACTGCCGGGTGCGGAAATTACGGATTAGCGACTTTCACACCTAAATGTTTTGTGCGCGTCATTCGGAGCATATCACATGACATAATTGTACTTTGGATGACGCCATTGACACAGTGGTTTTTGCAAGTTTTCATTGCGTCTCCGGCGCGCAGCGCCTTTAAGCAGCTTGTTGCTCAAGGTTATGCATCCCGCATCTCTCAACGCCATGCTCTGTCGTTTGCAGCCGACTTCCCTGGCTCTGACTCCATAGCTTGCTTGTAGTTAGATTGAAATTGTGTTGCTTTAATCTGATCGCCCAATCCCTTTATACCAATGGATTATCTCAAATTGATTAGAAAAACTTTCATGTTAATTAATGTTCCCATTTATCGGTAAATAACTATACCATTGTTTGCTTGGTTAACTCAGATTTCATATAAATAAATCTCTCACTTATCCCAAAGTGAACACAGAAATATATAACTGTGTCGCAGTGAGTGATTAGACTGAATGACCTCTCGAGGCCAACGTGAAACATGAGTAGATATCAGGGTCGTTAATGTGCAAGCTAAACTGTCTTTGCTGAAGGCGCCTTTAAAAGATCAACCTTCATTTTTATTTACCACAGCAAACAATCTCGTACTGAGACAAAACCCATTAAACGCATCCGGGCCCTCGATCATTTACCAATAAATCAAGAATTATTATGTCCTTACCAATTCATTGTACAAATAGCCTCATAAACAACAATCATAAACACATCTTTATTCTGGCTGGGTTGGACAGTTTATGATTGAATTATTCAGTAGTTTGCAAAGTGCAGACGCTTGTGAAATACTAAAGGCATGTTCACCAGACAGATTGATTGTCGAAGGGCTGCTCAGTAAATTACGATTTAGATTTTGCGTGCATCAAGTCATCAATATCAATGAAACCGCAGTGAGAAATAGGGGAAATTCCCTTTTAAAATCGTGATCAGCTATTGATCTACCGGCAATAATAAAATCATAGATTTTGTCTGTTTATAGTCATATAAATTTATTACTTAAGTGTCTCCCAGGTGGTCGATCAAATAGGCATCATAAATATAGATGACACCGCAGGAACATAATGTGGAAATTTCCTTTTAAGATCGTGATCAGCTTTTGATCTAGCGGTCGTAATAACATCTCAGAAATGTTAGGTTTTTAGTTATATAAATTAATTCATCATTTAAATGTCTCCCAGGTGGCCGATCAAAGCGGCATTGTAAACAACAACAGTAAATAAAGCAATAAGAATGTCTGGATAATTGATATTTATTAGCTATTTACTGATCCTACTGAATGCTGGATTTGAACTGATCACCATTACTTTAACCCGCGAAATTTGTTCGTATAATCATAAATACATTCTTGCCGACATTATCCCATGAAAGGCCAACAATTACTAAATACTCATAGGGGTGTTTTAGTGCAACATATTCATTTCATTATATTGGCTAGCTTTATCAATTATATCTACAAAAGAAGTAGATTGTTCGATCGACTTATCAGCCTAAGTATCTAATTTGCATCATAGATGATCCATATAATTTACTTAATTTTGTCAAAAATGGCGCGTACTTTATACAATATTACCCGGATTTTTCCTTTAAAAAACCCCGCTTTGTAGTGTTCATTTATGGTAATAATAACCCCACCCTCCTCTCCGTTATAACGTGCATACCGCCGACATGCTCCTAACCAACGTTATAACGAGGTGTTTACTCACATTTCTCCCGTTATAATGAGCAAGGTGGGAGATATGCCTCTAACCCACGTTATAACGAGATGCTTAATTTATACCTCTATCGTGGATGTACAACATTGCACGAAATATCCGTTCTGACAGACTATCGACGGGATGACGGACAGGTGACATAGGAACAACATCAATTTCAGATTCGGTTGTTCTGTCACCATTCATCAACAGATATCGCTAGAACTTGTACCTGCGTTTCCTGGGGATATTTCGTGCAATGTTGTAAATCAACTTCGCACAGATCAAAGGAAATCAGTACAGCAATTAGTGACGGATTTGGGCGATCATCCGTCACTAATTGCATTTAAATCTATGACCGCCGAGGGAATGATTTTTATTCCCTCGGCGATACCGCCGACTCAAAGCTACCTATATATATAACGTTGTCGCTTTGACATAATATTGAACTGAATAACCTCGAGGCCTACGAGTCACTCGTATAGATATTGGGGTCGTTAAAGAGTAAGCTAGACATTCCCTGCTGAAGACGCCTTTATCAGATCAAGCTTCATGATGATTTACCACATACTGAGACAAAACCGATAAAAATAACCGGGACCCTCGATCATTTACCAATCAATCCGGATAATGTACTTACCAATGAATTGTATAATACCCTCATAAACAACAATAATAAACATACTTTTATTCTGGCTGCGTTCAACAGTTTATGATAATATTATTAACTAGCTGTCGTTACCCGCAATGCGGGTATTGCTAGTCACTATTGGATATAGAGCTAGGAGTTATTTAACCATTCCCTGAGAGCTCTGTTACACCCCTCCCCCTCCCGCTCCCCCGGTATGCAATACACACCAATTCATGCTCTGACACACCCATTCCCTAAGAGGTCCCCCTCTCTCTATCTCTCCCCCTCTCCCTCTCTAAGCTACACAAACGAACATGTTGCCCAGTTGCCCCGCATGTGTGACCCAGTTTCGTGACCCAGTTCCGAATGTTCGGCAAATTTCACTTTTCAATAATATTTCGATATTTTAATTGTGCCCACCGGGTACAAAATCGCAAAAGAACAGTTTCTGCCGACTCAGGATCGGCCGATTTCCTCCAGAACTCCCGAATTTGGGAGACAAACTTTTCCCTTAGCGAAATTATATATAGATAGTTTTCGCTTCTGATTATTTTCCGCATGTCAAAAGATTGCTTCCTTCAGACAAATATGCTCCAGGTGCTTGGTTAGCCGCTTCTCAACTCCCGTTCTTATAGTAAATCCCAGGCCCGCCCGTTTTAACACTAGATCCCAGCCCATCCCGTTTTAACACTAAATCCCTGCCCCTCCCGTTCTTAAAGTAAATTCCGGGCCCTCCCGTTTTAACACCCCCTGTTACCCTGCCAAACCCCCCGCGCCCCCTGTTACACTGTAAAACCCCCTGCGCCCCTTGTTACCCTGTCAAACCCCCTGCGCCCCCTGTTAACCAGTAAAGCCTCCCGCGCCCCCTGTTACCCTGTAAACCCCCTGCGCTCCATGTTACCCTGTAAACCCCCCGCGCCCCCTGTTACCCTGTAAACCCCCCGCGACCCTGTTACACTGTTTAACCCACCGCGCCCCCTGTTACCCTGTAAACCCCCCGCGCCGCCTGCTACCCTGTCAAACCCCTCGCGCCCCCTATAACACTGTAAAACCCCCTGCCCCTCTTGTAACCCTATCAACCCCCCTTACCCTGTTACCCTGTAAAACCTCCGCGCCCCATGTTATTCTGTATAACCCCCCGCGCCGCTTGTTACCCTGTAAACCCCTCGCGCCCCCTGCTACCCTGTAAACCCCCCGCGCTCCCTGTTACCCTGTAAATACCCCGCGCTCCCTGTTACCCTGTAAACCCCCCGCGCTCCCTGTTACCCTGTAAATTCCCCGCGCTCCCTGTTACCCTGTAAATTCCCCGCGCCGCCTGTTACCCTGTAAACCCCCCGCGCCCCCTGGTACCCTGTAA
>JAXGGS010033781.1:0-24195 GCA_035585475.1 Armandia brevis | reverse complement strand
CTAGGAGTAAAATTTCTCAGGCGTGCTTGTGCCGTCCTTGAAATATAACTTTTTACGAGTTTCTGAATCCTTACAAGAGATGAAACACAAAAATAAATGTGGTGTCGCTTACTGCATCTCACAATCAAACATCCGGTCAGAATTCCAATAAATGTGCGTCTTTATGTTTCTCAATTTGTCACTAACTGTCTCTGCCATTCGGTCGGAATGATGAAGGCGCCCTCCAAAGCGTTGTCGTATTCCCTAGAAAAATCCTATTCTTAAACCATCTTTATGTAATATTATGCTAAGCGAAGCGTCCGAAGTAGTAGGTATATAAGAGCACAGTGCCGCTTGTACTTACTCAGGGCCTTATAGCAGCTATTTGAATAAGATATTTGAATGTATGTTGGGGATTAACAACAAAGATTAAATAGTTCAGGAGAAGTATTTAAATAGTAAGATGTTATTGTGATTTGAACAAGAAAAGTTGACACAGGTGAAAATAATATATTGATAGAAGAGAGTAAAGCAAAGTACATTGGATAAGATTTATAGTAAATATAAAGTAATTCTAAAAAAAGACAACAGTAAAGTGAATATAAAAAGTGCGGGGAAAATTACAATGAGAGAAAAAAAGAGAGAGAGAGAGAGAGAGAGAGAGAGCAAGAGAGAGTTGTGAAAAATGTTGCAAGATAATAGAGAAAAATGGAATAACTTTAATCGCGAAGAGCTTTATCTAAAATACTTTTTACCTTTTTATACAGGTTCTTGCTTGGAATACTTGGAGTTAATTAATATTGAGGAGCTATACAAACAAGCATATGAAGATAAATTTGGTAATGATGTTTTCACTAAAAAAGAAAATGATCAGAATCAAGGACAGTAAACAAGAGAGATTCATATTTTGGTAAGTTAATGATTATGTTTTTTAAAAAAAAGAAGAATATATACCAAAGATATATAGTTAATATGAATTCATCAGAGTAATGTCATTCTAGATATAATGAAGGAATTAAGTAGTCAAAATAACAAATTAGCAAAACTAATGTTTGTGTATAAACATTAAGGTAGAAAAGCAAAATTGCACTATATGTATGTTAGGACTAACGAACATGTTATATTAAGAGTAGAGAGAGAGTAAACGAGACATTAGGAATAAATTTCATTACACTGTGACACAAATTTGGGGATTTGAAAAATGGCTGGTTATTGCAATGAAGATATATCTCATTTGTGGTAAGTTATTACTTAACCATTTACAAGTAATATATATTGATTTGTATATATGAGTATTCTGTTTTTAAGGGTGAAGAAGTTGAGCAACAGGGCATGTATACCAACTAAAGGTTCACCTGATGCAGCTGGTTATGATCTATCAAGCGCTCATTCAATGACAGTCCAGCCTTATGATCGTGAATTAGTTTTGACAGATTTGTCAATAAAAATTCCACTAGGATCTTACGGAAGGATTGCAGGAAAATCTGGATTAGCATTACAAAAAAGTATTGATGTAGCTGCAGGGGTAAGTGAATTATTTAGTGTAAAATGATTATACATAAATTATTAATATAATTTGATTCAATATATTATAATGTTTTCTAAAATAGGTTATTGATCGCGATTTTCAAGGGAATGTTGGAATCGTGCTTGTTAATAACTCAAGCAAACCATTCTACATCAAGGAGGGAGACAAAGTTGCTCAATTAATTTTGGAAAGGAATATTGAGTGTGACATAAAAGAAAATAATTCATCTGATGAAGACCCATTCTGGACTCAGCCGACAATTAGAGGAAAAAGAGGATATGGCTCAAATGGTCCTGAAAAAACTAATAAAGTAATTAGGAAAAAGAGCAAGATATCAAAAAAATGAATGGTAGTTGTTGTTCTGTAAATAATTACAAACATTGATTAACAAATAAAAATTGAAAAATTATTATTGTTGTGTTGTTTTGTCTTGTGAACAATAATGTCATAAACATGATAATACATGACACAACATGAATGATAGATACTTTCTGATTGGATCGTTTAAATAGCTGACGAAAGCATTAATGTGAATATAAAAGAGAGAACAGATATTATATTATATCTTAGTCTTGTCTTGATCATGGATTCGTCAACATGGTTTAGAGTACTGTACAACGAGTAAGTAATTTATATAATGAGGTCAGTAAATATATTACTTGATCATATTATTTATTTACTAACAAAAATTTTTGTTTATTACAGAAGAGTTGACAGAAACATTTCAAGTGATCAATACAATGGAGAAATTGTATCTTTTTACACATTTGCACATGTATATAATGATGCAAATGGTAATTCAGGTTACATTGATTTAGGAATGAATAGATGGTTCATTTCACCAACAGAGGCCTGGGAATCGGGAGAGAAGTCATCCATACACATTGCATGTAATCAATCAGTAGAAATGATAGTAGTTGAAAAGAAAATTACAAAAAAAGATGACATATCAGTTTTTGGAATGATGATTGTTAGAATGATCCAACAAAGATTGATTGAAATTAGAAAAAATGAGTGTGATATGTGTTCAATGAACTGGTCACTAGGCTCATCAAAGCCTGAGATTAGTATGTGTTCATTCTGTAATGATATTGATGAATTAGTTGAAGAGAAGTTTGAGCAGGTCATACATGAATTACTTACATTTGAGAACTTGTACAAGTATGTTAAAGCTAATTTTAGACTATTTTCTTTTGACTTTTTGGCAATGTTTGCCATTACAGAATTATCTTCAGAGTTTTTGTATTCCAAAAATTCTGAAAATAGTCGAAACATGTTGAAAACAACATGTAAGAACTTAGCCATTGTGCCAATAGAGTATAAATTTTTATTCAACAATTAAAATCAATGACACATATATTATTTATATAACAGGATTTAGGAATGTAATAGTTTATAAGTAATATCACAGTATACTTATTTTACAAAATATTTGTATCAAAATGGCAACAAATAAAAAGGCGGTTATTGGGTTCAAACCTTGTTCAAGTATTATTGTGTCAGGCAGTAGTGGAGCTGGAAAAACAATGTGGGTTAAAAAATTCATTGAAAATTTGACAAACATGTATGAAGATAATCCACCTGAAGAAGTTTTATATTGCTATGGAGTTTATCAAGAATTATATGATGAAATGAAAAATATTTGTCCTGTTCCAATATTTTTCACAGAGGGATTACCAAGTAGAGAAGATATATACGAATTTTCGGAGGGGAAAAAACACAAACTAATTGTAATTGATGATTTAATGCACAAAGCTGTAGATAACCAAGAGATGGAATTATTATTTACACAATATTGTCATCATAGATGTTTGAGTTGTATCTATATTCAGCAAAATCTATTTATGAAGGGAAGACACTCTAGAACAATTACAATGAATTCTTGGTATTTAGTTTTGTTTGAAAATGTTAGAGATAAAAATCAAATACTTCATCTTGGAAGACAGATTTACCCTGGTAAATCAAAAAATTTCTTGTCAGCATATTTGAATGCTGTTAAAGTTCTTTGGGGTTATTTTGTTATTGATTTGTCACCCAATGTGAATGAGGATTATAGGTTAAGAACAAATATTTTTCCTGGAGAGGAGCCAACAGCTTATAAACTAAGATTATAAATAAGATGATTAATCCTAGTGATTTAAGAATGGATCAGAGATGTTTAAAAAATATACATTTCATTAAATTTTTGATATTTAATGCTGACAAAAATCAACAACAAGTTTCTGTTGATCTTGCTAGTAAGAATCAAATAAAGTGTTTGTTGGAAATTTGTGGAAACATATTGTATGGTCATATTCCAATTTCTCAATCTGATAAGAAAAAATTGAGTAAGTACAAACACGAATTAATTATTTTATTCGAAGGGAAAGGATCTATAGAAGAAAAAAGGAAACTTATTCTTAGCAGTCAAAAACTGTTCAATATCATTTTAGAAGCTTCAAAGGATTTTTTTACTGTATTAAAAACAGATGGATGATTGCTTTTCCAAATTAGTAATTCCTCTTGATTACATTAGAAATAAAAACATTTCACTAACTGAAAATGGAGAATATTCAACTACCAACAATTGCCAAAAAAAAGGTAAACAAAACTACACATACAATGGAACAAACGCGTTACTTGATGATGAAAACGATGAAGAAATTCAAAATGAGGCAAAAAGAAGAAGAGACTTGCTTCGAAGATCGAATGATGAAGAAAAAATTAAAACAGATTCGGAAGAAGAAGCTGAGGGTGACCAATACAAACAGATTGAGAGCAATACTAATGTGGGAAAGAATAAAGACGATGATGTGTATGAATTGTCTGAAGAGTCAGCATTTGCATTTATAGACACAGACTCAGAAAATGACTCTGATTGTTATAATGTTCCGAAATCTATTGAAAAAATAGAAAAAAATCAAACAGAAGATACTAGAGTTAAAGAAGACAAAATAATAAATAAAAAAATATTAAAAAGACAATTATCCATCAGCAAAGATTACTTGCCTAGTAAAAAAAAGCAAGAAAGTGATCTAAAAAAAGGTGAAGAATCAATTTGTGTAAATTCTGATGATTTAGTTTGCATGTCAAAACAGGTAACAAAATCAGATGATGTTGCATTAAATTTAAACAAAAGATTAATTCAACCAATCACAGAGAATATTAATTTAGAAAAAAAAGCTGACAAATCAAAAAATGATCACGTGATTTGTGATCAAAAGTATATAAGAGCTTCAACAATTAGGTGGCTTAACTACAAATGAAAGGTTGATATATTGTTGAGACTACAACTGTGATTGAATTAGGTATGTTAATTGTTACTAATGTTGTTTTGTATGGTGATTTGAGATGTAAATTAAACTTGAGTTTTTTGTCAAAAAATTTATTAAATGTCTTTTATTCAACTAACAAATTCAGTGGTTTGATATTTAAACATAAAAAAGTTAAAGGAACATGTTTATGTTTTAAAAGTGGAAAAATAGTTTGTAATGGCTCGAAATCAGTTTCTGATGGGAAGAAATCATTCAGAAAATATGCTCGTATAATTCAGCGTTTTGAGCCTAATGTTAAAATTAATATAATAAAAGTTGCAACCATTTCAGCAACTTATTCTTTAGTTGAAACAAAAATTAATCTTTCTAGATTATCATTAAAATTAAAAGGGTGTTTTTATGAGCCTGAGTCTTTTCCTGGTATAAGATATAAATCAGAAAAAGAACATTATACTATATTTAGTAGTGGTAAAATTATAGTTACTGGTATAAAAAACGAAAGTGAATTGATCAGAATAAGTACATTTATAAACGAAAAATTCACAACAAATAATCAAAAATGACAACTGAGCAAAAAGATTCATATTTAAAAAGGATTTATTTTTCAACTAAAAATCCAGCCAGTTTTTCTGGTCCAAAAAAATTATATGATTATGTAAAGAAGGATAACAAATATGACATTGGCATGACCGACATAAAAAAATGGTTAAGTGGTCAACTAGTTTACACAACAAATAGAGAGTTAAGAAAGAAATTTGAGAGAAATAGAGTAATTGTAGGAGGAATAGATGATCAATGGGAAGCTGACTTAATTGACTTTTCAAGATATTCAAAAATCAATAATAACTATAAGTATATATTAGTTGTAATAGATGTTTTTAGCAGATTTGTGTGGACAAAAATGCTCAAATCAAAATTTGGAAAAGAAATTGCAGGTGATTTTAATGAAATTATTAGTAAAAGTGGAAGAAAATGCAAAATGTTAAGAACAGATGGAGGGAGAGAGTTTGCAAATGAAAGCATGATAAATTTATTATATAAACCTAATTCAATTAAACACATTAGGACAAATAATGAGTTACAGGCTAATTATGCAGAACGAGTAATAAGAACTTTAAAATCAAAACTATATAGATATATGAGGTATAAAAGGAGTTGGAAATATTATGACAAAATAGAGGACATAACAGATTCCTATAATAATACAATTCATTCATCTCTTGGAATATCACCTATTAATGTTAAAAAAAATAATGAGAATGAGGTGAGGTATAATCAGTATTTATTAAGAATGAAAAAAGAGTTAGCTATTCCTCGGTCAGTTTTATCAAAAATAAAAAAGGAACAAAGTAAGAAAAAAGTTAACAGATTCAAATATAAAATTGGTGATAATGTTCGTATTGCAAAATCAAGAACAAAATTTGATAGGTTTTATGATGAAAAATGGACAGGTGAAGTGTTTAATATTAGTAATAGATTTAAAAGAGATGGAATAAACATTTACAAAATAATTGACAAGAAAGATGACCCAGTTAAAGGGTCATTTTATCAAAATGAATTGCAAAGAGTGGTGTATGACCCAGATGGGGAATTTTTTATAAAAGATTACAAAACAGTTAAAAACAAAGGAAAGCCAAATGAAATTGTAAATGTAACATGGTATGACTGGCCAAAAAAATTTAATGAGAAAATCTACAAAAAAAATATTGTTAATTATAATTAATTTTAAAACATAGGATGACAACATACATCTATATATCCAGCACTGACTGCACAGATGTCTATCCACTAAACAATGGAAATAAATTTTCAGTGGACTTAGCAAAAGAAATTGATTTATCTGGTTCATGGGAGGGTGCAGTTCAAGAGTTATCAATAGATGTTAATAATCAGATAAATAATCAATATGTATACCTTTGTTCAGATTTTATAAGGGAATCATATGTAATGAAGAAAGAGGAAAGAATCTTAAGAAAAATATATGTAACAAAAGATAAAACTCAGTCAGAAAAGTTTCTGTATGATTCGCTATTGTTCAAGTCACTATCAAGAAACAGGCTTACTACTTTATCATTCAAAATTGTTGATGAAAATTTAAATAGAATTAATGATATTGAAAAAATAACAATGACTATTGCTCTTAGGAAAAAGTATGGCAGATGATGATGCTTGGGAGAAACATTTTATTTCCATTGCCCATGACAGACCACAAAAAAAGTTTTATCATGTGAAATCCATTGTTAACGAAAAAGCAAAAATAGAAAAAATTGCTCCTGAACAGCAATATGTTCAAAGGGCTGAAGGGATGAAAAAAAGAAAAAGAAAAGCAGATGACAGCTTTTCCTCTAATAATAACTCTGACTCACCAATTGAAGAATATGCTGAATTGACAAAAGTGAAAAAGAAAAGAGGAAGAAAACCAAAAGAAAAAGTTATAAATAAGAGCAAAGAAGTTAAAGTTAATAATATTTTTGATTGACATTCAATAAATGTAATTAATTGACAAATAAATAAAATGGGGTCATTAAAAGGTCATACTTCAAGTGTTGTTCCCTTTGGTGCTTTACCATATGAGGCAGGAATTTTAAAAATTGAGTATATTGAGTATAGACCAACAGCACCAATTAGTAATTCAGCTGCACTAATATTTGAAGTACCATCAACTAATGTTGAATTAATTGACTTTTCAAGAACAAGAATGAACATATGAGCAAAGATTAAAAGATTTGATGGGCAAAAATTAACAGAAGAAGATGAAGTTGGATTCGTAAATGCTCCATTATATTCTATGTTTAAACAATTTGATGTAAAACTCCAAGAAACTGTTATTACAAATGGTGTGTCAACAGCTTACTCATATAAAAGTTTATTTGATATATTGACAATGTATGATGAAAGCACACAACTTTCATATTTACAATCAGTATTATTTTATAAAGATACAGCTGGTGTTATGGAAGATAATGACCCAGTTGGTGGAAAAAATTTGGGATTGTATAACAGATATCTATATACAATGAATGGACAAGAAGTAGAAATGGAAGGATTTTTGGAGTGTGATTTAGCAAATCAAGACAGATTTATGCTAAATGGATTGAGAATACAGTTTATTTTTTACCAAAATACAGATGAATTTAGACTTATTTCACCACATCGAAATAAATATTATGTTGAACTTACTGAAATGATTCTGAAGGTATGCAAGGTAACTGTTTCACCTGGTGTGACACTAGGTATTAATAAAGCTCTGTCATTCACTGATGCTATATATCCAATTAAGAAAAGTGAAATAAAAGTGTTTTCTGTTCCTGCGGGATCAAATGATTTTTCAATGGATGATATATTTTCGGGCAGAATACCATCAATGTTATACATTGGATTTGTAAAAAGCTCAAGTTATGTAGGTGACATACAAACGAACCCATATAATTTTGATAATATGAATATCAGTTATTTGTCATTTATGGTCAATGGAGTTAGTGTACCCGCACCAGCTTTTAATCTTGATTTCGGTAATCAAAAATATCTTGATGCATACATGAGTTTGTTTTCTAACTACGAAAACTATGTTAAGTCAAATTCAATTAGTCGAAGAGAGTATCCTAATGGTTATTGTTTATTTTGTATTGATATAGATGGAACTTCAAGTAACAATCATACAAACAAAGCTAAATATGGTCTAACTAGATTACAAATTAGATTCAATGAGGTTTTGTCCAAATCTGTTTCAATAATATGCTATGCTAAATATGATTCTACAATCAAGATAGACAAAGTACGTAATGTGTATATGACAGATCAACCAATAATGACTGAAAAATTAACTCAGTAAATAATAATTAATGAATACATGATATTTTGAATTTGTAATTGAATGAACATATTATCAAATAAAATAAATATACAATCGATAAATAATAGACATTCCATATCATTTCATCAAATTAATTACTCCGTAATTCATAATTTGCCAAATTTTGGTATGAATATATTTTGAGTGCCATATGGTACAGTGTTAAAATTGTTAAGTATAATTCTTTTTGTATAAACCAATCTATACACCTTCTTTTCCACTTTGTTGTAAATTGTAGCATGACTCTTGGATCTTGTGATCTTATTTGAGTTGATAAAAGTCTTTGTATGATTCGGATTGTTAATAACTAAATCTCTCATTTCATAGAAATTAACAATTTGTTGGTTTACAAAATTAAGTGTGAACCCTCTGACTTTGCAAACTTGTTTCCCCAAGTTTGTAACATAAGCATAGTTTTTAGGTCCTGCCGAAACAAACTCAGTAATGTGTTCGTTATTGGCTGAATCAAGCTCGCTTGTTAACTCACCCAAATAATTACCCATTTTTAAGAGGTTTTCTTTTTTTTTTATTACAAAAATGCAAGAGTCTGTATCATAATATAATGACCTTTCACCAACCTTATCTAAAACAGAATAAAGCTCTAATCGAGCATATGCAGTTGTAAATATGGCAATAAATATGTTAGACTCTGTATTTTGCCTTGAAAATGCTTTATCTGTTTCATAATCAACTTGTATGACTTTGTCATTAACACAGGTAAAATTTTTCAAAATTATTGATGGGTCAAATAGCATTTTGATAAAATCTTCACCATTATTTTCTGAAAAATATTTAGTTTTCGGCATGTTTTCTCTTTGAGCAAATTTTCCCCAAAAAGAGTTTAAAATTAATTTAGCAACTGCTCTTTTTCCCGGGTTTTTTTTAATTGCATTTTTGTCAAGCAAGACACCTTCGTTTTTGTAATAGTCAGCTATATATTTGTTCTTCTCTTCTTCAGTAACCACATTACTTGGCCAACCTGAAGCTTCCTGTTTTATTTTTATGAAAGTGTTAACATAATCTGTAAACAATCCACCTTTCTTTGTTTTTTCATCATAAACCGTAGTTCTTGGGAAATGATACACTTCAAAAATTTTAAGAATTCGGTATCCTTTTTGTAGGGCTACTTTTAACTCCGGAGTTGACCAAGTACCAATAAATGATCTTTCTTTGTTAGAACAAACACAAGGGTTAGTTGTTTCATTCTCACTACATGTGTAGCATAAAGCAAATTTTAATTTGTTGTTGCTTTTAAAGGGAAGAACAGGATGATACAGATTGGGTGGAGCTAGTATTCTTACTTTTGCTAATCCAGTATATTTTGACAAATCTGAAAATTGTTCTCTAATTATGATGGGATGACCAATTGGATATTCTTTCTTTTTGTTGATTGAAGGGTACAAGGATGTAAAATCTAAATTCTTGATGATTTCGTTCATTTTAGCTTTATAATAAAGTTGTGAAGCATTACAACGTCCACCAAAAAAGGCATCACGAGGTTCTAGTTTGCTAACAAAATAGTCATATTTTTCTAGGTTTTTGACATACAGATTTAATTCGGAATCTGTTCTTAGGAGTTCATCGAACTCACAACTCCACATGCTGATAACATCATATCCAAGCTCTTTAAGTTTTTTTTCTTTCAATTTAGTAAGCCGATATTTAACTTCTAACGAGTGTTGAGAAACGTTGTCATGAAAATGGCGATTTTTTGGAAAACACTTTGGGCAACCATGGTATTTACAACCGTTAAACTCAAGACATGTTTTTTTGCCAGTGTATGGATCAACGTAATATCCATCAATTTTGTATCTAGATTTACCTGCCCAAATAATTTTTTCACCTTTGTACAATGCATGTTGGACTTTGATGTTGTACATTTTCTCATAACAAGCCATCCATTGAATAGATTTAAAGCTGTATTGGTCAAAATCGTTATATGTTTCGTTAGGTAAAAAAGCAATCGGCGCTTCAAGAAATTTTGTTTGGCTTTCAAAAACATCAAAATTATCTAGTTTTGTGTTGCCTAAGTAATATTCCCCATGTTTCTTTACCAATAGTTCATTTGTTTTTAAAATACCATTGTGAACAACATTTCCAATATGTAATTCAGGATAAAAACATGTTCTGAATATTTTCATGCACAAACTTGCAATTGTAATTGATTGAAATGGATCAATTCCGTCTTTACCATTTATTGTTTCATCTTCACTCTTTCTTTGAGTTAATTCAATAATTAATGACCGGAATTTTAGTGTTGCTTTTCGAAGTATATTTACATCTTCATTACAGTAGTGTAAAATTTCTTTTTTGAAATCAAAAATTGATTTTGAATCAATATTTTTGTACCATTGAAAAAACTTTTCCCTTTCATCAGAAGACATATAATTAACACCAAAATCTTCTGGTGCTGGGTATATTCCAATGTAATTTTGTGTGTCTTTTTTATTAAAAAAATGAGGAAAATAACCCTTTTGGTTTTCCTCCTCTAATCCAAATGTTTTAGGTAAGTTTGCTAATTTCATAGGAAGAAAATTAACTGAATCGATAATTCTTATATTTAACCCTTTTTGAACTGTGATAGTCATTATTTTTGATCCAGAGTAGGTAACCGAAGGTGCAAAATTATTATCAAATAGATACGACAGTAAAAAATACCCATCATATCCTTTCAAATTGTGAGCCATTAATGTTGTGTCTTTATGTTGATTTGTAAAAATGAATTTACAAAAGTCTACACCAGATTCATCTCCCCAAAAAACCTGTTTCCTCAATCCACATTTACCAACACAAGGGAGTTTTTTGAATAATTTTGTTTTTGAATCTATTGAAATGCAATCTTTACATCTTGAGCCACATTTTATACACATTGACTTATCAGTTATGTTTTCATTTTGGCAAACATCACATGATGAATGTGAAACTACTAAATTAGGTTTATGCATTGTTCTCCCACAAATACTCTCGTCACAATTTTTGCATTTGCTACAAGTCAAACATGGACTAATTAGGTTGACACATGTGTCACATCTTTCTTTTCTTAGAGGCTTATATCCTTTTTTGCATTCATATTTGTCATCTTGACGACACTCAACATCAAAGTGAATAATTTTCAATTCATTCTTTTTGACGTCATTAGCTCTTGTGTAACACAAATGCTCATCTGTTACGAACTCTTTACATGTTCTGCACTCATATTCACCACAAATATGATTATTAAATGGCCTATCTTTAGTAGATACAATTTTGTTGCAATCCTTGCATTTGTAATTGTTTATACAGGAAGCCATTGTTATGTGTTTTTCATAACATTCTTGTGATCTAACTGATTGATTGCACTTCAAACACACAAATGGTTTAGTTGAAACACAATTTTGACGTGAACATGAAGAGCAACAAACATCACAAACATGACTTCTGGGAGATGAATATGGTGTCAAACACTCCATACAAAAATAGGAGTGACTAAAAAACCCTGAAATTTTTGTTATTGAGTCAAAATGATCCCCGGAATGGAGCAAGAAGATTTTTTTTGTATTGCACTTGCCAGGAGTAATAAACTTGCACTGATTTTCTAAACTTACAACTATTATGTTTACTCCAAATGCTTTTTCATATTTATCAATGTCACTTAATCCTCCCTCCCTGTTGATGCTTACACCAGCATATGTTGCTAAAGCTTTAGCTAATTTAGTTTGAAATTTGTTTTCTAATTTTTTGCCCAAACTATTTTTTGCTCTTGAAGCTCTCCCTGTTTTTAATGCCTCATGATAGGCTGATTCAGAAATGACTTTGTACTTCAATATCAAATCAATGTTCGTTTGTTTTTTGTCTTTGCCAGATTTATCATTTTTAGTCAGATGTAACCAATCTTTGTTTTGTATAACAACTGACTTGGCCCATGAAATTGCAAATGCTCTATGAAAACAAAGATTGTCCTCAGCAGTAATTCTAGTAACAAATCTTTTTTTTGATAATGACTCCCGATTAGTTACAATATTTTTTCCTCCTCCTCTTACTTGCTTAATCATTCCTACAGAAATATGAAATGACCCATCTATTGTTAAGTTTTTGTGACTCTGTAAAACATTTTCGATTCTTAATAGAGCCACTTTACCGGACAGTTTACTCAAGCTTTGTAAAGGAACCACAATGTCATTTTCTAAGTTTGAATGACTTATCAATATTCTTCCTAGGTCACTATTCTGCAAATTACCTCTAGTGTCTCTAATGACATCATCAAACATCAATTCCAAACTATCCATAATATCTGAGATTTTTTTTCCTAACCACTCTTTTTTGAAATTAACCCTATAAACATAGTTTTTTGCTAGATCTTTAAAAGTTTGTATTTTAATTCTCTCTACCGTGTATGACTCATTGAACTGCTCCTCGTCCACAAATCCTGCCAAGGCATAGTTGCTTCTTCTGTTTCCTGAATTGTTTTCTTTTTGTCTTCTCTTCATTGACTTTGGTTTTACATAGTATTGTTCAGTTCTACCCCCTGGCACAACAATCTGTAAAATAATTTAATCAAATTCAATAATGTTCAGATCTCTCCTGTCACTTTACATAGTATTGTTCATTTCTTCCCTTGCTAATCAATCTAAAATAATTAATTAATTAATAATGTTCAGTTCTGCCCTGGTACATCATTCTGAAATAATTTAATAACCGCAGCTCAATTAATTTTTGTAATAAATTGAATTAGATTTATATTGAACAATTCTAATATTTATTTTTGAAAATTAACCTGATATACATCATCCTTTCTTTTCTTGACTCTTCTAGTTTCTTCTTCCCCTGAGTCTGATGATGAACCTGTTAGAGCTCTCTTCTCAACAGTCAAGTTACGTTGTTGGCCCTTTTGATAAATAGTTGGGTATATTATTGATTTGATACTGTTATTTGACAATAATTTAATAGTCATTAAGGACAAGATGCTACTCTACAGAAGTAGTATCTTCGCAAACCCATATCTCAGTGTAACAGATAATACTGTGGTTACGATTAATAATAATCAACTTAATCATGATATAAGGGTTAATAAATTCAATCAATTATTCAGTGTGTTCCATATTAATTAATTAGTCCAAATATATTCGGTTTTCTTTTAATAATCCCCTCGTTTTGTTCATTAATTCGTTTCATTGAAAGTAGTACTGTTAACAACTCATTAGAGGCACTGATACACGTTCGAACTACTTCAGAAAAATATGAGGAACTCACGCTGACAGAAGTGGATGGGACTTCATTGTCATTTACGTATCGCGATGATCTGTTGCCTTTAATTTCGTTCTCGTTCTCAGAATCCGACGATAATGGTATTATCCCATCACTCTTCTAAATAGAAAGAAGATTTGTTAATCATTATGTTCATTAAATTGTTATGTAACTTTTGTCGTCTTTGTATTTTATGTATCAGCACCTCATACACGACCTTGAACTTCAAATAGTACAGTGTGCTTCAAATGATCATAACTTAGTACGTCATTTAAAAAATGCTCTTACCCCATGAAGAACCGATAACGCATAGACTTTTCTCATCAGGTAAGTGTCTTTTTCTAAGTTCCATTTGTCTATAAACTCTCTAGCTTCTTCAGCTGAGTTTATCGATCCATCCTCAATCTGAGAGTCGAACAAAGTTCGTAGTAAATGCTTACGTGTTGGCATCTTGATTTTAACAGCAGTAGACCTTAATTGAATTACAGTGCATAATCTGTAAATAAAATAAAACAATTTGATTAGTTAATGCCAAAAATAATGGTTTATTCAAAAATATATCGTATACTTTTCATTTTTTGTGCAGTGTAGTAAATAAATCACGTGGGTCAATACGAGCTTGTGATTGGCCAGAGGTCAGAAGAGCACGAGGATCAAAACAAGAAGCTGTGTGTTTGAGTGCTCCGCGTTCTGTGAATATTTGTGAACTTGAACCAAGGTAAGAAGTAAATCACATGATTTTTGTTAATCCTTATACTATGATGCATGTCTTGTACTTATTAATGACTGTTGTCATTCATTTTTAATGTAACAATCTGCTTCTAAATCATGGCTTAAACACACACGATAATGATTTACACAATTCGAGAGCCGAGTGACGAAAATTCACGTGCGTTACTTGACAATGAATCTCTTCTGAAAAGACTAAAGTAAAAAGACTTTTGGAGAATTGTACGGAGAATTGCCTATGCTATCAATATAATATCAAGTAAATTCAGCTTTATCACCCAGTAAATCATTTCTCAATCTGGAAAACCCCTTTAAAAGCGGATAACTGAGCGCGTGTTACATCATTACATCATGTCAAAAATCCCTAATAAGATCAAAACTATTCCAGGAAAAAAACCACACGTGATTGTGCAGAAATTTCCGTGAAGACTGAGTCATGTGCTCCCTATTTAAGGCCGCGCTCGTGGTAAGTTTTAAAGTTTATTATATAATCTTCATAAATGATCAATGTCCGAATTATATCAACTACAGATTATGATACAAGGGAAATAATAATAATGAACTGATTGATATATCGTTCAATGTTCATATATAATCACGTGTGATCATATGAGAAAACACGTGAATGAATTTATGTTACTTATAACTGTTGAAAGACATGTGGCTTGATGTTATCACGTTTTAATTTCAGGCCTTGGGAGTAACGCTGATTGCTTTCGCATCAGGAACAAACGCCTCTCAATGCAGTCATGTTCGTGATTGTTACTGCCCAACGAACGAGATGTTACTCTGCCCAGGATCATCCCCAATAAGTGTCTCTCACTTAGAAGCAGCCTTACGACCGAGTCTGGTCTGGACGATCGACGTTCGAGGACGAATTCTTCGTAGAAATTTTATCAATGATGTGAATGACATATTTGGCAATCTTGAACGATTGATTTTGCTTGACTGTCCGTGCACTAGTGACTTACTCCAACAGTTGAACTCAATATTTACATTTGATATTGACCACAACTGTTACGCCACCACATCTACCGATCAACCTACAACATCTACCAATGAACCTACAACATCAGTGCCACCACCTAGCCCACTCATTGTGACGACAACTCAAGATCCACCTGTTTCGACCTCACCTGTTCTGCCTACTCCTCAAAGTGAGACCACTCCCGTCTACACATCATCCTCTGAAATGCCGGTTACGTCACCTCTACCGAGAACATCATCAACAACAAAACCAGTCGATATTTCAACTACCACTGAACAATCATCATCATCATCATCTGTTCCTACAAAACAGACGGTAACCACAACAACACCAATCTACGTTTCGACTTCACCACATATCTTGAGCTCTAGTGAAAGCCCCTATGATACAACAACAAGACGTTTTGTACAGACAACATCTACTTCACCACATGTCCCGGTAACATTTATTCCTACTGAACGTCCATCTGATGAAAATTCCCAGAACAATCCTTTAATAATTTTCATCAGGTCAGCATCGGGTGCGGTAACCGTCTATATATCGTTCAGAGCTATAAGATTATTAAAAGAAGTACTTAAGAAAATTATACGCAAATGTAGAAGACGGCGAAACCCAGACCTCGTAAGCATCGAATCAGGTGATTCTAATCACGATTCACCAGCAACTACCAGAACTAACATTAGTGAAGGCGGTAGTAACATTGTGAGAAGTGGAAATTTCATCGGATTAATGGAGAATCTCTATCGGTCCATTTCCGATTTAAATTTAAACTTTAGAGCACGGGCAGATGGAGCGAGCAACATGATTGAAATGAGAACGATGACAAGAAGATTACCACCACCACCGCGCCGTGAATTGTACGAACATTCTAATGACTTCGCTAATGCTGCCTCAAGAGAGACCGACGTTCATCAATCTACCCGTGAAACTGAACCACCTTACTATGGCAGTAATGACTCCACTTTCTCGAATGCTGAACAGGAATATGTTAACGTGGACAACTCAACTGTTCAAACATATTCCTGTACTAATTGTGGTTACGATCATCTCATTGGTCAGGCTTGCCCCATTTTGCGTATGTACACGTGTAATTCTTGTGGTCAACAACACAACTTGGATGAATTATGTCCTTTGCTTGTCACTAACTCGTCTTCACCTTATTCTAAGGAGGAAATGAACAATCAAACAATGGTACCTGTCGTCGAAACTGACCCTTTGTCTAACAACATTGTTGTGGAAACACGTGAATTAAATGTGATGAACAACAGCTTCAATAGCTCTCCGATTAAAGATGTAGATTATGTAAAAGAAAATGTTAACAAAGTATTGAATGACAACGTCGCAAATCAGAACAGAGAAATAAGACAAAATATTTCACCTCCTGTTTTGGACCCAACAACGGATCTTGATAGTCTAAAATCTGTGTCGCAATCTGAAACAAATCAAAAATATGTATACGCTCGTCGCATCTTACCTTCACAGCCAGAAGAACTGTACATGAATCCTATTACAGAACTTCCACCACCTCTTCCTGATCGTCCCGATGTTCCTCTGCCTGAAAATGCCAACGTGAACCTTCCGTCTGAACCGAAAACTGCTGAAGAAAGAAGTCTTCAAGAAGAGTTCAAGGTACCTAAAACACCAACACGCCCTGCCAAAGTTGAAGACTCTGAAGCGAAGTTTCCAAAGACGACTGTTCAATCTGCCTCTGTTGAAGACTCTGAAGTAACGAAGAAAACGCCGCTAACTTTTGTCCCCGTTGGATTGGCTCTACCTGAACCTGTTGGCCCTGTTGGTTACCCAGATCGTTGCCCCAGACTACCGATTGAAAATCGTACGGGTAGATTAATACCTTTTAGTAATGCTAATAATATTTAGTTAATACGCTATATCACTTACTTTATTATTGTGCCTGATTTGACTTGACAAAACATCAATTAAGCTCACATTCAGAATATGCTTTTTCATTGACAAGGAACCTTGGATACTAACAACACGAGACTTTCTAGAGAGCGAACCAAACAACCAGACGATGGAACCAAAAACAGAACAGGTGAATTCATCTTAAATGAATACAATTAATTGAAATAAAGTACTATGTAACATATTGTGATATAGTATTATAATTAACAATCGAACTAATGATTAATCAAATCTTATTGTTTTATTTATTTTACAGGTGAAAGAATGCGCACGCGTTCATCAAGTGCCAAGGAGAGAAGCCTCAAAACAACTAAATCAACAACCAAGAAAACAGATAAGAAATCGACTGAAAAGAAAGATTCACCCACTGAAAACAAAGATCCACCAATGCCCAAAAAGAAAGAAAACAAAAAAGGTAACCGTCATCTTAACTTTTATTGGTCACAGACTCATTATCAACGTTTTTCGGCTATTTTGAATATTGAGTACGCGTTTTTTGGAACTGTAGAATTAGTCATCTAATAACAAATAGCGATATATATGAATAATTGTAACCTTTTCTAACAGAAAACAGGACTAAATCGAGCGACCGTAAGAAAACTACCAAGAAATAGAGAGGTAAATTACTATAAACAACAATAGGATATTCTCTTTAAATGATTTATTAATCAAACAAGTAACACAGTAACCTTTACATATTCGTACAGATTATTGAATTAAATATTTAAATCGTATCATTCATTCAGAATTTAATGTGTTACTGTTTACACATGACACAGTCTGGGAAAGCAATTATTCCATGCAGTTGTTTACATGTAACAATTCCCCGGAATCGTGGTATCAATCGACACATTTCTTTACACATAAATTCATCTAAAATATCTTTATCAGATTGCAAAAGAGAGACATTACACAACACTTTTCCGTGTGAGCTGACAAATCTTGTTATATTCATACAAACGTATGGGTTAACGACTTGGATCTTGAAAAGCTCTTCTAATTCTAATAATTTTCCTTTTTTTGCATCTCTGTTGATAAACTGAATAGCTAGAGTAAAAGCAAAGCTATGTTTACAATACAACAAGAACTGGTGCTCGGTTAAGCTAACGACCTTGTTACCCGCTCTGCTACGGGAATCACTGAATGTTACAGTAATCTGGTCTTTTTTGTAATCATCAAATTTAACACTAAGATTTTTGTTAATGAATAGAGTGAACGATTCCTCATCTACTTTGAACGTTCCCCTCTTATTCCCCCAACGTTGTGTCTCTCCACTCATATCAGTTATACCATAAACGCTTGCTAATTCTTGTTCTGACATTGCAGTTGCCATTTCAAATTCATTCTCAAAGTTTTTCCCCGTTTTTTTAGACTTACGAGAATACCTTCGTTTACCAAGACTGCTTGAAGAAATGATCGACACGTCAGTAGGAGTTGGAGAAACATCTGCAGCTACAGCGTCTGGATAAATGGTGCTGACAAGAGATCCTTTCTTCCCTTTCTACAAAACATAGTATCAACAATTACTAACAGTGTGTGGATCAGTTTAAGTCATCAACTGTCAGCTACTTCTTATTCATCGACTTGTGTTCATCTTGCCTTTGGCTGACTAACAGCGCTCTTCTTTTTTTGAGGCAACTCCTCAGCATTCTCAGGTGTCTTTTTATCATCAAGCTGTTTTTTTTCTTTAGTTGTAGTGTTTTTCTTAGTACCTTTTCCTCGTTCGCTCTTTGTTTTGATGTTCTTCTTTTTGACGGTTTTTTTAACCACACTATGTTCTTCATCGTCAGAAGCGGCTGCCTCGCTCTTAGAAACCGTATTGTCCAAGTCTTCTTTGGTTTTTGAGCTACTGCCTTTAGCTCCTCTCTGTAATGAAACACCGTATATCAATTAATTGATGACTTAATTTGCCTATCATGTACGCTTAAATCAATACGAATACTTCTGACTGATGAATATTCGGTAAGTCAAGATTTGTCTGCATCATTAACCAGTCCTTCACCATAACCATACGAGAACTTCTTTGCCAACATCTTAAAAACAATGTGTCAATGTCTAATTCACTCATTTAAAGTTGCATCTCGTTGTGTTGCACCAGAGGTATGCGGTGATCTCAGTACAATTGATACCTCAATGATTTCTTGTTCAAGCTCATTCTTCTCATTAGATGAATCGTGTGCTCCTTAAATACACAAATACAATTAATCAATGAATATATAACTCAGTAATTTTTGTTTTTAACGTACCGTTTTTCTTTCTGTCCTTCCTTGGTCTCGTTCTTTGGTTTTGTCATTACTGACCGATGATTCCTAGAAATCATTAATATTATTATTTTGTCAAATTACAGAAACAGCTGAATAGTATGACACTTATGTATAATTAATATTACTTTATCGTTGTCGCTTTCTTCATTTTCCTCTGAAGAAGATGGAAATGAATTTTTGTTTCTTTTCTTAGGAACACTTGTTTCTTCATTGCTTTCTGTCGGCTCTTCTGACCCGCTTTCCGAATCTTCATCTGTTACATCTTCACCAGATTCAGTCTTAAATACATGTCATTTTAAAATTAATTATGTTTTGATAGTGTCAAGTTTTAAATTTACGATTAAACTGGTCAATTATGTGTTAGTTAGAATAACTAACGCGAGAGTTCGAAAACGGGTGCTCGATATTCAGGGTAAATCAATACATGAAATTTGTATAGATTAATGAAAAGAGCAATATGATATTTTAATGTATGTTCACGAGATATTGCTGTCAAGCCAGAGTTTAGTCATTATGTAAATGTATACTAATCTAAGATCTTTTGTATCATTCTTGTTCAATTATTGTTTTGCTGAGATCTACGTTGCATCGTAAGATCATATTAAAGAATTATTGATATTAACATATAATCATGTAAGCTTAAGTCAAACATATTGTTGTATGTTTATGTCTACGGGTAAGCTGGTCAACCAGGGTATGATCAATACGTGTTTATAATAATAGGCACATATGTGTACGAGGTCTTAAATTTTACAACAGAGATTACAACTTGATATCTTAATTTTATGTACAATTCGTGACTTATTCACACGTGTAGATGATTATACTGAAGAATCTTTTACTATACACGTTGTAATTCATTTGATAGTAACTGCTAGCAGATTTTAAAACTACGTGATTATATTCGTGTTTAAGCTATAGACCATATATATCATTCAACAGTACTCAGTTACTATGACAAAATCACGATTTATAATGTATTACCTCGTTATCTCCGTCGTCCACAGCTTCTGTGTCCAGGAACATCATTCTGTTAAACACTATCAATAAGACGTGATTAATCTCTCAACTATGAATTTCGTGCAGAACATCTTATACTAATTTTGGCTAGCAACTGTAACCACAAGTGCGAGTGTTTCTTACATAATATACACTTATTTTAATAACCATTCATTAGTGCTAGCCACGTTTGTGCAATGTCTGAGGTGCTTTTCGATATTGTGTCAATGTTTCTGATTTTTGATAGCCGTGTTTACATGTACTCCATTAGTTAAAGATGATTTTATTAACTAATTAGAAATACTTTTATATTACACAGTCTGTTAGTTACTATAAATGCTTGTATCGTAGATCTTTTGAATAAATATTGATTTCACACACGCACGTCAATTATTTTAATAACCAAACTCTTAATTGTAGTCTTATCGAATACTTTTCTGTCACGTTAGCTATTGTATTCATTAAGACTTGTGACAATGTCATATCATGATGTTGATAAATCTATTTAGTCGACCCGCGTCTGTAACTATTGACAATTTGTCAATCTTATATACAAGCAAGCTTCGCATTTAATTACTTTACCTAAATGTTTTTATAATTAATTCTAAGACTACACAACATTTTTCACGTCATGTTTTTAATTATTTCAATCAATACAGTGTCAACCACTTACGCGCATTTTAAAACGAATGTGTAGGTCATTTTTCTTACGTAATTAATTAGCCAGCGCGTTCTAGTTTTCTCACCATGGGTGGTTAATTAGTGTCACTTCCATCCTTTGAAGTTAACTAGTAATAAATAATTGTGATGTTCATCTATTCTTTTGATTTAACTGTGGACGAGTTTTCTTTACAAATTAAGGATGTTTCCTGATTTAAGTGATCAGATCCGCTTTACCTCTCGTCGTTACAAGCGCGGAGATAAGTCAGTCACTGATCAAGTGTGAAATAAGATGTGTGGTTTAGATATTAACACAATGCCCTCCTTGTATATGCGCGCACCAATTTACGAACGCCTGCACAAGCGCGTAGATAGAACGGCTGCACAAGCTCGTTAATAGAACGCCTGCACAAGCGCAGATAGAACGCGAGCTGATGAGCTTGTTGTTATGTAATTTAGGAACAGTACACGACCCCGCGGCGATACAAGATAGAACATCACTTCTCTCTTTCCTCTCTAAACTACAATGGCCGAAGCTAAGAAGTCACTTAAATTAACTGATTTTAATCAATTCTTGATTAAACTATCCCAAGGTCAAAACAATGATGAAAATATAACTGCCCTGGAAGCTAACTGGACAAAAGACATAATTAACTGGTTCGTAATCGTTTATTTAATTCATCACAAACTTAACATTACAAAACTCTCACGTAAATCCCTTTTTCTCATATTATTTCATTCATGAATACATTTCATTATAATTGACGTTCACTATTGGCCATACTATAACTTTATCGCTTAGCATATATGTCAACATATTCATACTTTCTTACGACGTGTTTATTTTTTGATTTATATACAGGCAACAAATGGGATTGAGCATGAGATATATTGATCTGTGGACCTATCGATACAATTCTGTGTATATTGAAGAACCAAATGTAGTCTACATCTCGAACCTTTTTAGAAGACGACCTAAACTTGATTTCCCCGCTGTGTCTTTTCACTTTGATGAAGAATCGTGTGAGAATCATGCAACCATTCACCTTCCATCTGAAATTTTCACCTATAACGAAAAAGATGTTCGTTTAGTTTGGGAAAAAGAGAAATGTAAATCACCCATGTACAATGACGTACAACTGATTTCAATGCTGATTGTTCATCTCATACAGTCAAAACTGTTTGACCACGCAAAACGTGCTTGTCACACATGTAAACAATCTGATAGTACCGTTACACACCCCTTTCATGTTTTTCACAATCAATTAAAACCATGTACTGTTGATTGGCCAAGGATTGTAACTGAAAATATTGAACGTATAACTAAAAATGTATTGATTGATGACCATTGCATTGAAGTGATTAAATGTGTTGGATTAAACTCAGATTTACTAAACAGGGATCTCAACCTCTGTTACTTCATAGATCGTATTCGAGACTCCGTTTTTGTCTACCGAAAAACTTGTAGAAAGAATGAATGGGAAAACCTTGTTGCGTGCATTAAAAACCCAAACGGTGTTCCTATCGAATTGAGGCAAATTTTTAAAATGTAATGCTATTGATGACCATTATTGTGAGATTTCAATGTCAATGACAAGTAAATAAAAATTTGAACTGTTTTTTCTCTCGTATTCTTATTTTACTCTGAAGAGATAATCAAATCAGTTGTTTTAAATTCATACTACTATACAAGTATCTGATGTACTATACATAAATACTACTAACATTTAATATAAAAGGCCCTGAGTAAGTACAAGCGGCACTGTGCTCTTATATACCTACTACTGTCCGATATAAAGGAGGACCTGGAGATAGGGCCTAGGAATCTACGCAGATTTCCGTCTGAATACTAGGGTAACATTAACATTAATGTTCATAGATAAACTATACTCATCAAAAGGAGCGACTAGTGGATCCAATTACTACAAACATTCAACAAACAACAACTGCCTCTTTCACTGAGAAATATCGTGTAAAGTATTGTTCTTTGATCTTCGCAAATTCCGTTGATACGGCGGATTTATAGGGTTATAGTATCCCTGTCATATACCTTAAGCCTCAATCAAAGCTCTAGTATGCATGTATATGACAAATGTGCCGCTCGAAATGCTTGAATTATTGGCATAATGTGCAAAGCAAATTATCCGGTGGAAAGGAATGATATGGACTGTGATTGAATGATTCTCAGTTCGGGACAATAATGATTGTCAAAATGTGTCCTGGAAATTTCCTGCTTTTATAAAGACCTGATCATCCTTCCGATGATCCAACCGGCTGCTCCTATGATTACACCAATCATGATCACTAACAAGACACCCACAAAGATCCCACGGCAATAATCTTCTTCTTGTCGAGAAAAGTCTGATATTTGCTGATTATCCACAGCGCAGCTTGACACAGAAGGACGAATAGCCCCAGGTTTCACATGGTGGCCTGTATCTATCTCTTTCAGTGCAATCATATCTATGATGATAACATAAAAGTCGTCTATAATGTGTATGATATCCTTTAGAAGCATGAATTAATCTACTTTCAAGAAACGCCAGAATTACCGACTTTGCTTCAACCATCAGATTCCGACAATCCTCAAATTAAGCAGAATCTGGGAGAACAATGTGACAGCACAGTAATCATAGCCTCTCTTCGTTGCCATGGATACGTGGATGCGCGCAAAGCTGTGAATGTCCATTGTTGAATTGATGACAAATTTATGACTTTAATACAACCCTGATCTGACCGGTTTGGCCGAGATAATGTTTAACGCGGCAATTGAGGGACCGGGGCATTAATTTCAA
>JAXGGS010033670.1:0-24210 GCA_035585475.1 Armandia brevis | reverse complement strand
CCGTATCATAGTTCTCCGTACATGGTCATAACTGACAATGGACGAGAGTTCTCGTCAAACCACTGGCGTGAATACCTATATGCACAAGGAATCCGCCAGCAATTGACAGCGCGATACCACCCGCAGAGCAACGGAAAGGTGGAAAGGGTCAACCGTTCTTTAAAAGCCATGCTAGGGCGCCTATCTAACAACAATATGGCGCAATGGGATTTGATCTACCAGAATGTGTCAAAATCCTAAACACGGTACCCACCAGAGCGACAGGGTACTCGACAGGGTACTCGACTTCAAACAGGCCGTGATCCGCGACTAGCCATCACGGATAATCTCCATGTAGAGGCCGGACAACATGCAGGAGGTAGAGCGGACTTTCTGGCTCGAGCCATCAAGGACGCGCGGCATAACCAGGTGGAGCTCCGTTCTTAAAATCGGGAACAAATCAACCGGAAGGCTAACACAAAACAACTGCACATAGGTGATCAAGTGTGGTTAAAGGCGGAAGTTCCGGGTTCACACACCACCAGATGGGATCCGATGTATCGCGTTCAGAAATTGAGAGGGAATACCGTGTGGGTCACGCATCTAACAGAAGGAGGGGAAACAACGGTGCATAGAGAGAAGGTGAAACTGGCAGACCCAGACGCAGCTTCGGATAGAATTGCGCCTAGACCGCCGAAATACTTACTAAATAAAATGCAGAGAGGCAAAAAGATGTTACAGGTAAATCTGGCGAGACAGGATGGTGATGTCCCGGGTCCGGTCGAGGTCAAGCCCGCACCTCCGGAGGCACCACCAAATGATGAGGAAGTCGAGATAGAAATAATGGGAGAACAACCCCAACTGGAAGAGACAAATTGTCTTGGCGCAGAAGCGGCTGACGCAGCCAGAGAAGCGGCGGCACCAATCCAAAATCAAGACCAGGAGGCCCAGATCGGTTGCCAAGTTATAGTACAAACTGCAGCGGAAAACACCGATCAAAGGGATATGGCCGTAGATGCACCTGAGGGTGCACCTAAAAACGTGCCAGGAGCCGCCATACCAAACCCGGTGACCGTCCCAGCTGTACAATCTGGGGCGGTACAATCGGAAAATGGCGCAGAAGGTGCCGATCCAAACCTGGTAACTGCCCTAGATGAACAATCGGGGCGGTACAACCGGTGGACGGCGCAGTAGTTACACAAAGGGCGAGAGCGACGGCACCACCCTTGCCGCCCCTACATAACTACATCCTCCAACTTGGCGCGACATGCGTGGACACGGCATGGTATAAGATGGCCCGCTTCTGCTCGCACTGCACTGGGAAGTTAAGCAAAAACCTAAGTGTATTATGTACGATTGTACCGAATAAACACAGGAAAGTTCCATGTTCAAAACAGTTGAAGATTGTTATATGTCGTCTTGAAGCCCTAATTCTATACATGTATATTAGTTTAGATTGTGTTGCTATCTATATGGAGTGTTAATTTCGATTGGAAGAGTGTATACTGTCGTTTTTCATATCATGTTCTACTTAATTAGCTTCAAACGAATGACCGCCTGATTAAAATGTTTCGGATAATCAGCATGAACCTAAACGATTTCTCATCTTTCGCATAAGTTACCTCTGTTGATTGGGCCCAATGCATCATTCTAATTTTCAAATTCACTCAAAATTGTGATGTTTTCTTACCCGATTTCGTGTTTGGGCTCTTTTTGTATGTGTATGACATACAAATTAGCGAGACTTCGGCATTCTCCACCGCATCAGCCATCGCATCCATTGTAGAACCCCCCATTTTGTCTAGATCTAACCATACCTTGTAACCCTTATTCTAATCAGATAAAGCAAAAATAAAACAGATATTTTATCACAATTGAACGATGAGATGCAATAATGCGATATTATGTACCTCGATCAATCATGAATATATAATAACTATACATGACATACGCTTCTGCATTCAAAATGCGCTCATATCGTAACAAATGGCATACATCTGAATGGCAATAAATAGATTTAATTGTAATAAAGATAATCCTCTCAAACCTTCAGTGCCTCTGCAAGTTTGACCACAATCTTTTGTTGATACCAGCTGTAACTTATAAAGATGTGCTTTTTTGCTGAAGTGCCTGAATCTGATATCAATGTATAGTTATAGTATAAGAGCCTCACTATAAGAATGTATGTAAATGGCCGCATATGTTAAGTCACGGATAAATCCAAGCCTCTTACCCAGTGATCGCCCGTCGTTTATCGCTACGTCCTGTTCAGATTCCCGATTCAACGTCCAGAGCAAACCGTTGACACATTTTTTAACCTTTGAATTTTTGGATGATTTGAGATTGTTGACACCTTCAATAAAGCCGACAGTGTCCTATAAGTAAAACGTTTTCATTTGTTATTATTTTGAACACTATTGATGACTGTGTCATTTTAATATGCCAAGTTGAAATGTGTGCCTGTGTCATTTTAGCGATTTTGTCGTCAAACGCTAAATTCCAGAGAGTTGTACAAGCCGCGATTTGTTCTTCCTCACTGTCTCCTTTCATCATCTCTACTGCAATTGGTAAAACTCCGAGGTTCACCATCTGCAAAATGTTATACGTGCTCATATTTCCCCTTAAATAAACTCTACCGCCTCAATGCTTTGTTTATAAGTAATTGTTGGTGTAAGGATCTATGTCACCAGATACGCTCAAAGTAATGTCATTCGCTACGCTTGGTTATTATTGAGTAAGGCTACATAAATTTGATGTAAAAAAAATCGCCAGGATATCGGGGTTCGTTTTCTCAATTATTTATGAACCAAAAGCATGGTACGGCAGGTTATTTTTTACTTTTTTCTTGAGAAGCAATTTATTAATTTTATGCAGCCTAATACATTCAAGTCACACCATTATTTGGTTTGTGTTTGTTGTGTTACCTTTTCTTTATTCATGTCATTGACAGCCATTCTAGCAAGACATTCCATAAGCTCCTGTGCAGTAAATCCATCAGCCTTATGCTCTTCATAATCTTTTAAAGCTTCCTTTAGCAGGTTACACATGAACATTATTCCACCTGTACAAGCGAAGCTTTCATAACAATACATTGATGGCGAAGTTGTTGATTATAGTTTGTATGAGTATTACCTAGTAGGGGGAATGACATTGTTCAAAAGAAATGTTGGTCAAAGGAGTTCGCGAGGGTTTGTTGATAACATTTTTTGTTTTTTTAAATTAGTAGCCATTGCATTTTATAATAATTACCAGTGTCCTCAAGCTTTTCATTTTCCTGTTCAGACATTATCAGAGTGAGAGTCATTAAAGTAGTTGCTCTTAGTTCATCGTTCTTGTTGTAGATATAGGTTTTCAAAACCTATAAATTATGATTGGCTCAATTAAAATCAAGTGACATTGACCTTTACAGCCTCATCCAGACTCTGTTTTCATGTTTAATTTGTCAAATTATTATCAAGACGTTCTGGGTACGATTGGTGTATTGTCTATATTAATTTAGTTGTCTATGACGTCACAAGTACGTCACATTTACGTTGTCTACATAGGTTTAGAGAAAATAAAATGTCAGTTGCCAGGATAAAAGAAATCATGCTTTGGAATGTTAAATCATACTAAAATGATAAACATGCTATGAATACAATATAGCTAATCCATATACATTATAGTATTAGTAAAGTTTTAGTGATAAGAAATGGTAAAACTCGGGATTAACCTTTAGGTCAACTGGGGTCAAATATTGGATGCGGAGATACAAATGACTTAAATTCAAAAAAATCTAATTGAGACGGACCCCTCAAAGATCTATAAGTAATTCAAATTTGTAATAAACATATTTGAATGATCAAACACATATATATCAATTTAGAATCTACTTCTTCATTTGATTATTGCACCTAAATGTCATAACATATGGACATTTAAGCGCAAATGAGCTATTGAAAAGTGTTGCTATGCAGGGTACTTTTGGGCGGCTACTCAACTTAGAGCCAAGCTGATGATGAAAATCAATACATAACATTATTCAATAAGAAGTTTCGTAGCTGGGGCGAACAGGTTTAACAATTACAATTTTTGGAAGTGGTTAGTTACTATTTCAAGCTACTTCTCCATTGACATTCCAGTATTGAATTCGTTTATGAAATATATGATATGAAATATATATATATATATATATGCAGTTAACAAGCATCCCATCTGGGAATACGCGATGACCGAAAGTCTACCAAATATAAAAAAGCTCTATTCATATATCAATGGTACAGATATTACCTTCAGTGTTTCTTCTAGTTCTATCTGTTCTCTGGTCTTTGGGTATTTAAAGACATTAAGCAATATGCTCATGCAAGCATTTTCGATTCTAAATTGTGCCTGTTAAATTGAATATAGTACTGGTTTATTATACTGGCATTAAGAACTTGATGCAAACTCAATCTAATCTTATTACCTTTGGTGTTAGTGAGCCATGCGTTTTCTTAAGACTCGAGACACATTCCTGGATTATCCCATTGAAGGCAACGCTCTGCAATAATTAGCATCAATATTACTTTGAAATACCAAATTACAGGTTTCAAAACACATGAAAAGATGAAGACTCAATCTCTAGATTCACGAAAATGGATATATCAAAACGTAAATTAACGTTATAATTACTTCACACAGCTGCATGAATACATGTGTGAAACTCCACAACACAGCAAATGTCGCATTCGTGATATCGTATACAGTTTGGGGATCGATGTCACCCATTGGTCTTCTGTGCCAATTGATAACTTTCATAGCCTCGGCTGAACATAAAATTCTAATTTAAGCCCGACAAGTATAACTCACGGCTAATGAACTATAACTTTAAACTAGTCGTACAACCATATACCTGCAAATCCGAGTTCAGACAGTCTGTCACCTATTTCTTTCCTGTATTTGCGATAAGAGAAATATATTCTTTCCACGTTTCTTAGGTGGTTAAGTGTGTTGATATCATAATGCCCTTGATCTGTTATCCTTTTGAAATGATTGTTGACGGCTGCGATCACTTTGTCTAAACTCCATTCAATATCATCCTCTGAGGTTTGGGTTGCGTCACAAGATTGATCATCAATTTCTGATTCCTGGCTGGTATTTGTTTCGTCATCTCCTTCAGATGATTCTTCGTCAAATTTTAAATATCGCTGATCATCATTCGTATTTGCTATTATTTGTTTTCGATAAGATGTATACATTCTTCTAATTGTCCAGAACCCCTCACTATTGTATAAAAAAAATATCCAGTGTTTACTTATAACTTTTCGTCATGTAGGCTATTTGACCTACCTTTTCTATATGAAAAATGTAATATCTGAATGCAATTTTCTGGAAAAGAAGAAACTATAGAATACGGGATGTCTCCTATGTTAGTGTTATAAGCTTGAAACCTATTCTAGTGCTTCAAAAAAAGTTCATTTAAGTTATTAGGTCCAAACGTAAAGGAAAGAGTACGCATAACTACTAGCAATGGAGTCAGAGCCGAGAAGTTGGTGACAAACGACAGTGTAAGGTGTTGACAGATGGGGAAACGCACCAGTGAGGGTACCGGCGGCTCAGTGGCTCACATAGCCGCGTGCACCAAACTTATCTCAGGTGCGATAAACTATCTTGTCAGCGGTAACAAGTACAACATCCAAGGTGTGAAATTTACTTCTGTCTGCCAAAAGCCGAAAACCCCAAGACGAGAAGGAGGTTGGAGTTTTGAACAATCTAATGACAAAGGCACCATATTCCAGCAGAGTGAGGAGGAGAGCAGTGGACAGGGACTTCGAATCTAATTAAGACCATGAAAAGGAAGAAGGAGTCACACCTGGAACGTAACAGAACCTCAGCAGTACAAGCTGAAGTTAAGTTACCTTTTCAGTACATCTACCGTAATGGAAAAGCGATCAAGTATGACAAGATCACACATGCTGAATTTAGCAAAGTGTTCATGCTCTGGTCAAATCACGAGGCAAGTGTAAAGGTTGAGCCAGCCATGCCAGCCTCGAGCCAGCGTCGTGCAGGCCATGCTGACCACATCTGCTTATAAGCAGATGAGCTGAGGCGCCCTGCTGAGCCCTTTGCCTAGGTGAGACATTGCCTGGGATAATGGGTCTGGCTGGGAGCAGCCTCAGCTATCACAGGAATGCGCTTGGCATTGCCTATGGGCGGCCTCTCTTGCACAAAGAGGGTAGTTGTATATAACTGCCCCGGGGCTGCGGGGACGGTCCGTCAGATCAGCTCCCCGCTCAGACTGAGAAGATGTTCAGCTCACGGCCAGCAAGCAAGCAGGAAATTTCCTGTCATGTATTAGCTGTGCTGATTAAACTTTCTATTTTAAACTTATCTAAGTAGATTTGTTATTCATTCATGATGTAGCCTATCCTACATGTGGTCAGTACATGAACAACAGGTGCTGTCTCATATCTATATCGCCATACAGTCAGACGTCAACCACAGTGAGTGTGTGCTAGCAGCCTGGGTTCAATCTGACCGAATACTAGCCATCATTAACACCGCCCAGGTGGTGTACAATGAGAAGAGGCTGAACAAGGTCAGCCACAGGAAGGACCAGTGAGACAGGTGGACCCCAAAGACTCAAAGGCACCCCTGCTACACATGGAACAACGAGGATTGTTGCAAGCCTTCCGGACACCATCTCAACGAGAAGTTACCTTTACATATCTGCCTCACCTGTAACAGGAGGGGCGAAGAACAGAGAAGATGCAACCTCCCGTTCCGAGTAAAAAGAGCTTGCCACCTTGAAACCCACCAACAACTGGGAAAGTGGCAGCAAGGGCTTTATACCTCAGGTTTATACCTCCTTTTTTTTCTCTACAAAATCGATAGTGCGGCAGTTTTTTTTTGTTTTTTTTCCTGGGAAGGAGGGTACGGCAGGTTGTTTTTGTTTTTTTTTCTGAGAAGGAGGGTGCGGCAGGTACATTTTTTTTTTTTTAAATCACAAAATATAAAGGGGGGTGCAGGGGGTCTCAGGCCCACACGGGTGGGCCTGAGAAACTATCTATTAATTTTATGCAGCCTTTCTAAGAGAAAAAAACATGACTTGGAATTATAAATCATACTAAACAATACTCTAAACATAATATAATACAGCTAGTACAGTTTTAGTGATAAAACTGGGGTCAAACATTGGGTGAGGAGATAACTTGGAGACTCCTCCAAAACCAATAAGTCATTCAAATTTGTTATAAACCTATTTGGATGATTAAACATGTATATGGGAGTCAATTATACTTGTATATTTGATCATTGGACCTAATTTGAATATAATATGTGCAATTAAGCAGAAATGAACTATTGAAAGGTGTTTCTATTCAGGGTACGTTTGGGCGGCTACTCTAGCTAATAAAAATAAAAAGGCAGTCCCCCCCCCCCTCAAGCAGATAAAAGCTTGAGAAACAACTTTATTATTTCATGGGGCCTTGGTTGGTTTAGCTGTGTACATTTCAAAATAAAAATGTCCGTTTTAGTGGCCAAACTGTTTAGGCCCCAAAAATTTAATAAAATGTTTCTCAAATGTTTTCGACCTTGAGAAACGGCAATGCCGCAGGCGGCTTTTACTCTTTTTTTCCCCTCGTTTTCTGAAGTGGCACGGTCCTTTCTTTTTTCACCACTTTTTTTTTTGTGGATTTGTCAAAGTGACACAGCCCTTTTTTTTTTGCTTTTATGGTGGTGCGGGCGGTTTTTTCTCTCGTTTTTCCTTGCTAAAATGGCGGCACTGGACCCATATGTCACCCATAAGTGGTGGTCAGCCATAACATAGCCAGGATGTAACAAAATTTATGGGAAAAAACCTCCGCTATGTCCCTACGGACTCGGAGGTGGTGCGGGGTGGGGCCCTTATTATTTTTAGGCCACGGAGGAGGTGCGGGAAGCGCCCCCTTTTTTTTTTTTGTCCGTTAGCACACCTAGAAAGTTGACTTAGCGTTTGTAGTTCAGTGAATAAAACCAAGTTTGAGATGTTGAATTTGATTTATTCCTAATTCATGCCATAGGCCTATCCTACACATGAAAGTGGCGAGCTTACCAGGACGTTTTCTCATGATTTAAAATGGAAAACAAGTTCGCTAGATAGGCTAGTTACTTAGGAAGAAACGAGACGAAAGGCAGCCGTAATGGAGACTGGTGGCAGGAGCGAGGAAGAAAGCAGCAGAGGAAGTCTGGCGTGTAGCAGTCCCTGAAGATGTAGATGCCTATAAAATTATCCGGAAGAGAGAAGGAAGGAAGCAGAGGGACGTCGACCGTCTAGAAGAAGTTGCTGAACTTCGAGAGTTGATCAACCTACAACGGGTCCAGGTGACAGGTGAGGGCGAGTAAACACCCAGCACCCTTCGACAATCCCAATCCCCGACTAATTCCCCCAGCGGTAGGACAAGATCACATGCTCTGGACGACCTGGAGAAGCAGGGCCGTAGTTAGAGTCGAGGGTAATCTCGCAGGAGAAGAGATTCCAGAGGAAGATCCTAATCACCCGCAGCAGGAAGCAGCGCATGACGCCAATCCCGCTCATGCTAACGAACAAGGTAATAACGACGACCTTGATAATAATGAGCCAGGCGACCTCGGAGGAGTAGACGACAAAGAAGGAGCCATGGTAGGTGGTGACGAGAACGAAGCAGCCCTCCAACCCCAAGCTAACAATATTGATAATCCTGACAGAGACCCTCTCGATCATGTCGTTTAATCGCAAATATAGGTCGGTAGCTCGCCTGGCTTATCGGGTCACAAACCGTAATGATGACCAGCATGCACTTTTAGTCAAGTTCTATGGGCATGACCTTTATTCCGAGCACTTGGCTAAAAAGGTGGCCTTCCACAATCCCCTGTTTGCCACCATCGACGAGGCAATGACATTCGTCGAAAATCAGCGTGCTGGTTATGAACGATTGTGGCGTATGAACCGCGAAACGGTTTTGGCCAAGTTGGCTGCTGTTGATGGGTTGCCTATTTCCACCCATGGGCCCATCGAAACAGACCCACTGCTGCCCGCCATCCAAAACTTGCAGAAAGGCCTGGCCAGTTTGGAAGATCAGTACGGAAAAAAACAGTCCGCCAACAAACTGACTAACACCGTCTCACACCAAAAAGGTGCTGACAAGCACGCTAGGAACCAGCAACAACTAGAGTATAGTGAAGCGTACGAGGTTGCAGGGGTATACGGCCCAAACCAACGTCAGCCACCTGCTGGACATGGCCAGTCCAGGTGGCAGGTTGGTCAAGGCTGAGGTGGGCGAGGACAGGGAGGAGGACCCCCGGGCCCGCCTCGTGATACCACCCAAGATGCCTGCTGGCAGTGCGGAGGAGTTGGCCATTGGCGCCGGGACTGCAATGCACGATATGTAGGCCCCTCACAAAGCGGGTTCTATCAACAACAGGTTCCTGCCAAGTCGTATTAACCAGCAAGGGGTGAACACGACATCAAACTCCAACGCTGGTGCTCAACACCCCTATGTTCCCGGCAAAATGAGAAAAGGGAGATGTGCATCTTGGGTTGCCCTGCGGAGGAGGGTATGTTGCAATGCTTGACACAGGGGCAGAAATATATGTAATTGATCACAGGGTCCTCAAGTTTATGCTGCAACTCACTCGACAGGTGACTCCCTTGACTGCATCGAGAGTAAGACCGCAATCTGTTACAGGCGACATCCTACATGTGGAGGGCCAGTGCACTATTACATTACCTGGCCTCCCCGGCACAGATATGTGGTGGTGAAAAATCTTTCCTCTGCCGTGATCTTAGGCGCAGATTTCGGCGCACAACATCGTGTAATGATCACCTCCCCTAGAGTACAAATTGAAGGGAGGTGGGTGTAGGCAGTATAACTGCCGAGCAAAAGCGATAAGATCGAAGATGAAATCTTCATATTGGGGCCCGAATATGAGTTGTTGTTTAAGGAATACAAGGACGTATTTCGGAGTAATGGCAACATTGGCAGGGCCACGGGGATAGAAATGAACATCGAAACGGTGGGTCCGCCCATTTGGAAATGACCCTACCAGATTCCACTGCTGAAGCAAGAGGCCGTCAAGACAAGAGTTGAGGCTCTTCTCGAGCGGGGAATCATTCGGCCCTCGATGAGTGTGTGGGCTGCCCCGGTTGTCATGGTCCCCAAGAAGTCAGGTGCGTGGCGAATGTGTCACAACTACCCTGAATTGAATCTGGCGACCAAAAAAAACTCTCACCCCTTGCCAATTATCAGGGATATTTTCTATCAACTACAAGGTCTTCTTATTTCAGCCTGCTCGACCTCGACTCGGGCTACCATCAGGTCCGTATGAACGAGGCCAGTATACCCAAGACTGGGTTTGCATGCCATATGGGGCTTTTTGAGTTTGTTCGGATGCCATTTGGGTTATGTAACGCACCTTCGGTTTTTCAGAGGATAATGAACGTCCTGTTGCAGGGCCTCATTAGTAATGGGTGCTTTGTGTACATTGACGATATTGTCATATACGGGAAAACTAAGGAGGAACATGACAGAAACCTCGAGAAGGTGCTCAATAGGCTAGGCAGTCATAACTTGACCAAGAAACCAAGTAAATGTGTGGTGGGTGTCCGATCATTGAAGTTATTAGGACACATAGTTAATCAGGCGGGAATACACACTGACCCCGAGAAGTGTGAAGCTATCAGCAAGATGCCTAGGCCAGAGGACATCAAGGGGGTCCGGCATTTCTTGGGCGCCACTGGCTATTATCAAGATTTGATCCCAGGGTATGCCAGGATTGCAGAACCACTAGTGGCATTAACATGCAAGGAGGTTCCGTTTATATGGAATGGGGATAGAGTGACTGCGTTTAAGGCCCTAAAACAAGCGCTCCTTATCGACAATTGTGTCGCGTTTCCAGATATCAACAAACCCTATAACCTCTATACAGATGCGTGTGACTATGCCATGGGCACTGTCTTGACCCAAGAGTCTGATGACTCAAAGACAGAAAAGATGATTTATTATATCTCGCATCAATTCTCGGAAACCCAACGAGGATGGCCAACTATAGAGAAGGAGGCCTATGCTGTGGTGTATGCCATTGAAAAACTTCTGCCCTATATCCTAGGATGTCCGGGGTTGAACATGTACACGGATCATGAACCACTTACATCCCTGTTTACACAGCAAATGCACAATACTAAGATCCAGCGTTGGGCTATTCTATTAAGTGAATATAATGCTAAGATCAATTATATCCAGGGCACTCATAACATCAAGGCTGATTTCCTGTCCCGCCTACGCCATCAACCCCCACAGCAGGATCTGAACATCTTCGTCAAAGATACCGAGTTTGGTGCGGCTTATCCGCGGGTGAGAGATGCTTCCTATGAAATTGCGAGCCTAGAGGTGCTTCTTTTTGACGGCGTTTCAACTGACGATCTACGTCGTGAACAGCAGTGTGAGTTTTCAGAGGATGACTTTATTGACCCAAACAATGTTGACCTGGATGGCATACTTTGCTCTCTGGTCCCACCGTCAATAAAGTCCACTGAGCGGCCCCGTATTATCCTCCCATCAATGTACAGGGCGGATGTAATTGATAAAGCTCACAAGGAGGTCGACCATAGTGCTACGGCACGGACGATTAATCGGATATGTGAGGCCTACATTTGGCCTGGAATGGTCAAGGATGTGACCACCACTATCCATGGCTGTGCTACATGCCAGGTGCACCAGAAGCAACGCGATAGGGTACATATGGGCGAAGGACCCACACCCGCTATGCCAGATCAGGTGATTGCTATTGACCTGATTGGCCCTTTCCCTCGAGATGATCTAAACCAAAAATTTTGTATGGTCATTATTGACCACTGTACAAATTGGGTCGAGGCTTACCCTCTGGTAGATAAAAAGAACATTTGGATCCTTGATAGATTCCGAGAAAGCTACCTACCATACCATCAATCCCCCTACATGATAATTACGGACGAAAGCAAGGAGTTTAGCTCTGACATGAGGCGTGGATATTTTAACCGCCACAACATAAAACATCAGCTAACCACCATTTATCACCCATAAGCAAATGGGAAGGTTGAGCGTGTTAATCGTACGATCAAAGAAATGTTGGGACGCCTTTCCAACAATAACCTGGCTAAAAGGACTACAATCTTGCCGGAAGTCATAAAAATAATGAACGCAACACCAACACGCCCTACTGGGTTCTCACCTCTCTTTCTCCAGACTGGCAGGGACCCAAGGCTTTCGATAACATCTAATCTATCAATTGACTCGCCACTATATCAAGCTGACAGGTCTGACATTTTAACAATGGCTTTCCGGGATGCTTATAGAAACCAGCAGTTAGTCCGTGACGAAAATAGGCGACGATTGCTTCCCCGCCACCCCCACGTCATTGTGTGCCTTCTCACTTAGACTCGCCCGCCCCCTTGCCTCCACCATCGACTCCCTTGCCTTCAACCCCTGCCCCCATTCTGCCTTCGCCAGCCCCCACTCACCGGTATAACCTCCGCTCTCATCCTGCTGTAACCACTTAGGTCTCTGACTTTGGATCCAAAAGTGGGACTTTCTGATTAAAACATTGGGAGGAAGTTGTGAGGAGATAGGACACTACCTGAATTTTGGTTTCGGAAGTAAAACCTTTTGAAACATTCTACAACCACCTAAATTATATTTGACGTTCTAAAAATATCACGGAAACTTCCCATGTCGGCTGTTTACACAGTAGACACCAGTGAATCGGGAACATTATCAGAAGAGGATTGGGACACGGATCAAGAAGACTTCGTTCCGTTTCAGCCTTACGCGGGTAAGCACAATTTTGCTCAACCCCTACGACCCCCTCCTCCTCCTACATCTGATGATCCTGATTGGCTCATTAGGATGTTTTGCGTTGTCTTGCCCAGAGACTTAGGTGCCAATCTATCTGACCCGCAAGGACCCGCATCACTGGCAGAACCTATGACCATGAAGTCATTAGACAAGGGTTTATACATGACTCGGTCAGCTCACGCAGGGGTAATCAGCGCCTATTGGAGGGTGCTGGTGGTACTTCCAGACCCACAAGATGCTTTAACCGACTTAATTGACCAATACAATATTGCTGACCATGTGGTGTATATTAATTCACAAATGGACATGTTTCCCAAATTAAATAGGAACGAGGTAAGCACCATCTACCCCTACCTTAACTGGATTAAAGAACAAGCTAAGATCGAGGCCAAGGAGCAAGCCCCAACCCGAAGAAAGCGAGGGTTGTTTGACGCAGGAGGCTGACTCCTTAGATCAGCTAAAGAGAAGTGTTATAGCTCGACACAAGCAGACTCGAGCTGTGGTTCCCCAGGTCAATGAAATGACCACCACCCTAAACCAGCTAGTAGATTCTGAGAATGAAACCTGCCGTTATATTCAGACCAATGCCCACGCAATAGAGAAATTGGGATTTCATATCCAGGATCTGGGGAAAGAGGCTAATGAGAGTTGAATTCAGCTTAACCGACTCCAGAAGTTTCATGACCTGCAAATGTTTGTCACAGACTTGGGGGAGAGGAAATATGAGCTCAAAAGGAGGGCATGTGTCAACTATAAACAACAGCGCATGGTATTAGAAGCTGGCCGACTGTCTGAGTTAGTGATACCCCCGCGCTACCTCGGCGACATCCTGGATTAAGCAAGACGAAAAGATTTGGTACCAGCCACCATGGAATGGTACTACCAATTCTGCGAAGTAAGACCATTATGGGATACGCCGGAGGGATTGAGATATATAGTGGAGTTGCCTGTGACAAGTGCGAACGTAGTCAGCTATACGCTGCACACCTTCCCATTCCGCTTGGGAGCCCAATGGATCAAGTTGATGGTTCATAATCGGGTGGGATATAATCAGGAAGATGGGGCCTTGACAATCTTAAAACAATGTAAAGGCACTGGCCCCATCCTCTGTGAGAAAAATTTACGATTCCACTCCGGCCTCCCTTGTGAGAGATCATTAGTCATTGCCAACCAGGAAGGTTTTGAGAATTGCAGTCTCAAAATGGAGGAACCATCTCATACCTTTGCATACCCGGGATCAATAAGTTCGTTCTGGTAATAGACGACACCTTACTCGAACTACAATGTCATGCCCGACCCACCAGGAAATTCATCATCAAACCCGGGGCACACCAAATCACCTTCGTCGCATCCAACTGCCAGCAGCAGGGGGGATCGGGATGGGTGTTTGACAGCCGTGCCGTGCACCAGACCACAGAAGAAATTGATGTGGACGTGATTAACACTGACGGGCTAGAAATGCCGGTCATCCCCGAACTAAAACTGCTACCCCCAATGGTGATCGACAAGTTACATCAAGTCGATGGAATACAAATCCATAAACTAAAACCCATGGAAGAACTGCCACCATGGAAGCAGTTACAAAGCCCCTCCCATGAAGTAGCAAACTCCATCTCAATCATTGTCATCATGATACTGCTGCTTATCTTTTTCCATCCAGGAGTCATACGACGGGCCCAAAAAAGCCAGAGGTGGCGCAAATGGAGAATGACCACCTGCGTCCAGAAATGGTGCAAATTCTGTCGCAAGAAAAAGTCAGCCTTAGACGTGAGTGGCCTTAACATGGGACGTCACTTCGGGGAAGTGCACCCTAGAGGGCTGCCAGCCATCAAAGGTACCGCCCTACCCGTTGGATATGGGCCTGCTGACCCCGCCGCGAACAGACACTTTCCTTACGTAGGACCCGGCGGTCAATCAATTGATCCTGTAGCACTCCTGAGACGTCAGTATATGTTGCAAAACCTCATGTTGCCGTCAGGAACCACCACAATCAGGGACACTAGGCCACTACGACAAATCTTGGCCATGCTGCCCCCTTCCCCTGCTCCAGGGGCCGATGGGAGTCAGAGTGAACATGTCAACGGAAAGGGTCACCTTGCTGCCAGAAACACCAGTGGCGGCTGCCCCGTTGACCACTGCCCATGTGGCACCACGGGCAAAGAAAGGTGACCCCCTGCAGGAGCGAGCCGAGATGGCGCAGTAGTCGGCGTACTGCTAAGTCCGGCCAGGACGATTCAAGAACAATTTTAATAATGAACTCTATCTAATTAGTTAAAATAACTTGAATAGCAAGAATGTAAACGTGTAAAACTTAGTAAATAATTAATTATTTCTAGTCTGAAGTTGAATAAGACTAATGGATAAAGGTACCTAGTAAAATGTGTAAGTATAAAACCCGTAAAAGTGCCGAAATCAGAGGAAGTTGTGAGGCAATTTGACTGAAAGTATGGGAGGAGTGTAAGATGTTGGTTTTGCATCTTTTCCAGCATTTCAGATGACCCTGGGTTCCACGTGGATTGATCACCCACAAGTGACAGGATTTGTACTCACATACCAGGTAGATTATCCGAAGGTAAGTAAAAACATCAAATGTTGAGTAATGGCTCAAGGCCATGACCTAGTTGTGGTCCTCGGTTGGAATGCCAACTGAGGAGACAGCTGGAGACGCCAACTGAGTTATCACTCGGCAATTAATCTACAGGTTGATTATACCGATAAGCCTGCGCAGCACAGCTGCGCAGGGGGACAAGGTAAGGATACGACTGGGAGCGCGAGTCAGTCTGAGCTAGACAAGCAACAGCTCAAGTCGCTTACCTTGTGCAAGAGTACTCCGGTCTCCGCACACCTAGAAAGTTGACTTAGTGTTTGTAGTTCAGTGAATAAAACCAAGTTTGAGATGTTGAATTTGATTTATTCCTAATTCATGCCGTAGGCCTATCCTACACATGTAACCGTAATTATTTAGTTATTCTAGATTACAATTTGATTGCTTTGATTGTATTTCTCAGATCTATCTATACAAAAATGGGCTACTGGTGATATTATGTATATGTATACATGTACATAATTTTGCCTATCAAATTGTAACAAATCGGATATTAATTGGAGAGTGACTTAGCTAAACTAGATTAGCATGTGACAACTTTGGCAAAATATTTCCACAACAATTTGTTGAACTAAGTTTAGAGTTAATGTTACTGTGTTTATTGTTAACGTGTATGTGTCTTAGTTTATGTTTTGTATCAATATGTTGTCGCACTGCAATGTATGTGACCCACTCGGGGTCACGCCTGAGTAACCCGCACCGGACAATGGATTAGTGTAATTGGTCTGAGATCTTCTTATCTCCGTCACATGTTCCTAGAATTTAACCATTAGTATAGTAACGCCACTATTCGAAATTTAAATTAGTCAGTTAGCTTCAGACCTCCGAACTACACACACATTGTATCTTTCGTCAGCCATGCTTGATAAACCTTTCTGTAGAATAACCTGAAGTTTTGTTATTTTACCTGAAATAACTTCAACACAATTATTATGACAATCTATGATTGACACACTATTTATCAAGCAAGTAAAATCTCCATGTTGACCCTCGATGACTTGGTAGTAACTTAAAAGTCACCGTGCAGGAAACATAATTTGAACCAAACATGCGTCTAATTATAAAATAAAGCATGAATCCAGTATGGCGCTAGTAGGCTATGGTTTCACACCATGCATGATATAGACATTCAAGGGTTGCTAATCAACTGGGAAAGGTTCGGTCTAAAATAACTACCCTATCCTTAGCTAAAAAAAACGTGTCTGCAAAGTGTCCCAAAAATGTAGACCATAAAATGAAAGTACATTAGGGATGCATATTTAAATTGATTATTTCTAATTTATATGAAAGCTTAATTTAATTTCGATCGCTTCTACATCTATTCAGGTCTGGTTTGGAAATCCAAATAAGTTTTAAAAGCGTATACTAGAAAAATGTATGATACTTGCAATACAGGTTATTTTAGGTGTGTAGATCGCACCTACCTTGACACCTCGAGCAAATAGAAATACGTGTAGCTTGGCGTGTGAACGTCTGTGAAGTGACGATTGTTTGTGTCAGTCATGCAGAGACTTGAGTTCGCTGACAAAGTTAAATATATATCTATGATTTACGTCAACTATTCATAAACGCCCCTTAAATAACTCTCTAAATCTGGATGTAAGCGCATGCAATACTTTAATGTCAGAATAAAAAGCGCAACAGTCCGAATTTACTGTAAACATAGATAAGAAAGTCAATCTATATTATTTACACATACTTTGGACTTTAAGGCTTTCGGGGAGGTCTCAAAAAAGTCAATCAAGTTTCCCTGCTCTCGGGAGACGTTTACCGTAATTCAATTGATAGCTACGTGCACTGGCTCGTCTAGTTGTATTAGTAATATTATCACAGTCTTATAGTCTTCTCACGACTGTGTCACAATTCAGTATTGAGCCGCTCACCCCATTAACTCTTTTTGGGTTCCGTACTCACCCGCAATAAGCCGCACGAAAGTTAAAGATAAATGCATTATCCCATAAGACTTAGAATTGAAAATACACCTATTACAAATAAACATGTGTATATATATCACTTGTATATACAAGTCATGTAGATTACCAAATATACTTGTAAACTTTATGTAAGTTTAATTTTTGAGCCGGTCTAAATTTGATAACAAATTATTACACATTTAACACGAACAGTCGGATGCCGACTTGTCTCCAAATCTATCCCGCTGAAAATGTAGAGATAAGATACCGAAACCCGTATATTTAGCGCAAATCCCTGCGGATTATATTCAATATACATACAGGTTCCACTGATCATGCATATATTTTTAATAATTAATTCTCTAGTAAAATGTGCAATTGCATTGTACGTTTCCGGTCCATATTTTTTGCAATTTGTTTTACTTGACTACAAAATCAATGGTTTGTAACTGTTCTTGAAAAATAAACACTCTATAGTAATAGTAGCAATAACAATCAGATTAGATTTTCTAATTTCCGACACGTGCGCTCTAATCGATCGTAGCACGTGAACCAACGAAATATCATTGTTGAATCTCACATATTATTTATTCAATTTCACTTGGGACCAGTTGAATCTAAAAAAGGCCGAATAACCTGACTATAATTACATATGTGTTTCATCTTGAATTAATTAATATTTTTGAATTTCATGCAACACGTTGATGTGATCCATGGAATATATAACTCTTGGATCAGAAGACGACTTGCGGCAGAATTTGTGTGGATTACAGTTTGATGTAATCACCAGTGGCTTGTTTTTCCTCGATGAGTTTGTTGTTGCACTCATGTCTTACTCATTGCAGGCCCGATTCATCTCTAGGCAAATCAACTACCTGAAAAGAACGAAGCATAATCGTGGTAATTCATCAACGTATTCTAACTTGTTAAAGAAAACATCATCAAAGTATCCATTTGGAAGTTAAGATTTAGATAATTTACCTTTAGACTGTTTCCGAAAGTTTCTATCGCATCGAGTATCTGTGTTTGGTTTTGTTTCATTTCCCTCACTGTGTTATCCTCACTAGCAATGGAGAGAATCTCTTTCAATTAAAACATATGGAAACAATTTGAACAGTTCCGTTTGTAAATACTAGTATGCTTAAACCATTAAAATATTGAAAATGAAGTACGACTCTACCTTATATCTGTCTCTGTGATCACATCGGAGCGAAAATTGTTAGATTTTCGCTCATCATCAAAAAGATTCTTCGTTCCAATATTTTCTAATATAGTTAATGATTTATCTTCTACGTCCGAATATCTTACACCTAGACAAAAGACAACTCTGCAAGTCCCCGTCGCTATGAATAAGCATTAGTTACTAAATATAGTTGGTGTTCGAATACTTACAAAAATCATCTGTAGGGTTTGAGATATCACAGAGTAACTTGAACAAAATCCACAGATGACTGAATATGATGAGGGGAGGAGCAAGTGAAGGTTTATCACAGTAATCCAGGATAAAGCTGTATCTGTAATATCTCCATATCTGCTCTGTGTTATCTTGCACCTTCGTGAAGGTGTAACTATTAAAATAAAAAAAATTGTCGATTCGCTTCAACGATTGATCGGAGAGGGTGGTGAAATGCTCTGAAATGTTAAATTTTCTTACCTAAACATCGCTATTAATAGATTGAGTAGCAGAACATTGGTAAGCAGCATATATATGCCCTGGAAAATTATCAATATCGTAGAATATTCTGGACATCTAGGTAGGTCGTACTCTGTGGCAATGGTGGAATTGTTGGTGCACCCTTCAACATCACCTAGTCAAATGACAAATGATAGTCCATGATAGTTCATTCACATAGAGAAAAAGTAATGGTCAGTTTAATCTGCATATATTCAAGTGTATGGATAGTTGTCATATATTATACATACCTTGAAGTTCATCCAAATACAACTCTCCAAATATATTCCAAAAGGGCTGAGCGATGATCGGACCCAGGATCCTTAAAGATGCTTCACTGTTGGGGTAGAGCAACGCTTGCTGAGTAACACCGTATGCGAATATCACAATCACTAGGATGACGAGGAAAAATGCCATGTCCGTAATCTACAAATACATATTTGAGGAATATGTAAGTACAGTTTTTAAATCTTTAAAATCAATTCGTTGTTGATTGAGTCATATGGGTTACATACCATTCCTTTTATCATCACAATTTTTGGCCCTATTATCTCACTCACAAAAAATACTTGCAGAAAGCGTGTATAGAATAAAATGAGCGTCGTGGCGTAAAATACTCTGGCCCATTGGAAGTCATCTTGAAGGAGAGTAAATCGGAGAATAAGAGATACAATGAACAACATATAAATCGCCAGGTCAAATCTATTCCACTTTTGTGATAAATATCTCTTCTTGTTTAACATCATCATCCCTGTAACCGCCTGGAAATAATAGAGTATATCATAAGACGTAACAGAATCAAGCTACGTCAAAGGAATGTACTAATCAACAACAGCGCTATCCGTGTAAAATACATTCGCTTAATGGAAAGCCGTAATCGTCGTGATATCGGAAATAAATGTACGTATATTGTCATTCTCGTCCACAAACTGTAAATACAATCTATGACTAAAGGTTTGATGAATTGGGAAGTTAAATAAATACCTGATGAACTTCTTCAATGATCATTGTCATAGTCCAAACCCATATAACAATTTCTATTGTGCCTGGCGTAAATGGTGAAAGCTCGATCAACAGGAAATAACTGAACAATCCGAGGTAAATCACGTAAGAAATCTGGGGAATGTATGCATAAAATTATTCAAGGAACAGTAAACGTGAAGGTTACACATGTAACATAGGTTATATATTCATAGTTGGATGGGAATGCGCACATGCGATTTGCAATTTTTAAATTTGAAACGGGTGCGTGGAAGTAAAAGCTTATTTTGTGCTATGTCATTTTGTCATCATGTCTTTTGAGACCTTGTGTGCATGCACATTGCCCAATAAAATAAGAAAAATAGCTGTAAGATAGCTAATGCCAAACCATATCAAAATATTACAATTTTACTTGTGTCCACGAGGCCATCAAATTAGGGTGCTTGTCAAACTGAAGATGGTCGTCTGAATAAACCCAATACACAGGGTTATGAAAACAGTTTACTAGGGTGACAAGTCGCTCGAGTTGGGGTTTGCCGATTAGCTCATTGATTCTCAGCCCCTGAGCATTACGCCGGTAGCAACCACGTTGCTTCGGTCAGTGCCGATTACCTATTGGCATTTAGCAAGGGTCAACATGATAGACCTACGTCGTCAGGAAATTAAGATTATATTAAGTTGAAAATAACTCGCGTATCAAAGCCGTTAAGATAAAAGTCAATAAAACAATTGCGCCGGACACATGATACTGGCTTCCAAGTCAGTGCTGTATAGCATATCTCAAATACTTTTTAAGCTATAATGTCTGCAATACATTACGATCAAGTAAACCAACACAATTCATAAATTAGGTAGATCCAGCATTGCCTTGTTCTTTCTGCAAACTGAACTTGTAATAATGACTCATGAACATCGATATCTAAGTAAGGAATATCACTGTTTTTTACCGTGTGGTAGCAATACTTTATTTTCGGCGATGTGTAGAAATGATAAAGAGCCAACCAGAATCCGATGCTGTTTTGTCTTGTACTACACGGTATACGCGGCCGGTACAGTTTCACACGGTTCTCTGTGTTAATAGTAAATTTTAACACAAAATTTTGTTGTGAAAATTTAAATCGGACGATTGATGCCTGATTGATCACACCTACTGTTGCGTTCATATCCTTTATGTGGAAAAACACCTGATTGATTCGTTAACGCTTTAGATGTAAAGTCCAATTTATAAACCATGAGCGGGAATATCAAACAAATCATAATCTTCAAAGAAACGAATGAACGTTTAAGGAGAGTAAGTAGTCTTTGATTTTCATTCAAAAGTAAAATAATGTCATTTCTAAACTGGCATTGAATAACGCTTCATATCAGCATCGAAATAGCATACTGAAGTGAGGATAGTTATTTTAAACCCCGTTTGCCTACCGTGCTACAGATTATGAAAGAATCAATCAAATTTACCTTCCACAGAGGATTCCCATGTGCTAATTTTCCGAGCCAACTCTGGTGCAGTTTTATCTGACAACTGGACTGCTGTGTAAAACTCATGAGTCTAGAGTTGTCTGCTATCGACATCAACGTTTGCTTGCCATATTCATTCAGCTCCCGTATGAGGAGATGTTGGCTCATGCGCTGATCGATGTCGTTACAAGCTCCAAGGACATTCACAGCCATTAATTCGAACTGACTGGATTAATAAATAGGTTATTGTACAACATGTATTTTAAGACCACACAGCAACGCTTAGAACAATCATTGTATATTTAGAATACATTTTCCTATGTATGCAAGAAAAAGCTGTGTTCAACGTTATCTATGATTTCTTACTGATTACCTCGAATTCGATATCAACTGTTGACTCAAATCCACTTCACCTCTCTTGATCGCTTCTTGATGTAAAGCTTTGCAAATACGACTGGCAGCAAGTGCCGCCCCTGTTAACAATGCGTTATGAACAGATTAATGTCCTTCTAAATGTAAAATGTACTAAAAGCTTATGGTTATATAATTAATACATGCCTATTTGATCCTTTCCTCGTTTACAGAATATCATAGCCAATTCTTGGCGATTTAGCAGAATGGACCACAGTAGGAGATGCCAATGCGGATTGGACCGAATGTTGTCAGATTTAGTATCTACGTAAATATAATTATGGATTCATACTCCATGTATGCGTATCGCGTGCTTTCAATCGTTAGTTATTAAGACACGGCAGTTTAAGAGTTGAGCATCACATTCACACAATAACAATTAATCAAATTTTCGTTCAATGACACAATAGGAATTCAATGCGATAATGAACAAACCTACCAGCGTACAAGTTCCAATTTTGAGCGTCGAACATTTTCGAAAGTACAAGTCCAACATCGCGTAACTCCCAACGACTCCGTCCCTGTTTTGCCTGCTTAGTGAGAAGAGCTTCAGTTTGTAATTAAGATAAATAACTGAATGATCGGCTGGGTTTCCCACCTTTAGGAGTTGCTTCTGGCGGCAGGGGTGGCAATTGTTTTAAATGTCTGTTTTAAGCAATTTAAAAAGCTAATTCACACGTGATTAATATAATAATGTAAAAGAGTAGCATTTGATTCATGGATGTTTCCCATAAATTCACTATTAATCTTTAAATGAAAGGTAGGAGCAACAGTAAAATCACGACTTTTCGTGAAATGGTCTACCCGAATGCTAATCATTTATACGAATAGCATTCTGTGACAAAGCTTTTAAAAGCCAGCCATGCTCAATCTTTGAGCTCTTTTCCCTGGTTTATATCAGGTTCTACCTAATGACAATTTTATTTAGTATGGGTTTCCATCCTTCCCAGCAAATTTCTGCGACTAAATATGGTAAAAGGATTCTAAACTTACCGTTGACGCTACCAGAATATCCCTAATGAGAACTATGCTGGAAGTTTCAACCTTATTCACAACCTAAAGAAAACTATATGATTATCAAATCGTTGATGGCATTCCTTCGGCCGTATATCGATTTTACAAATAATAATTCCATACCTCTCCATATAACTTCAGCAATTTCTCAATGCTTAGGAAATTGTTTAACGCGAATCGCTCATCGAGAAAAGAGTCCACGAAATTAAATCTATTTTCCAGCAGAGCCATTTCAAAAATATCAATACTATGCTTGGTAAGCGAAGCAACATACTGTAAATATATATGTTGGTGGAGTTAGAATGATTTCTTCCAAATCAAACTAAGTTAGACTGGTAGCTAATGGTAACATAATGGGTATTGCGAAAATAAAATAGAGCCAAGATGATACAGCCTAGAAACATTTTAATTAGGGTTATACTTTCTGAAAGTCATCTGTGGGGAAAAGTTCTTTCTGGGCGAATTCATAACACCCCCAGGCAACAGCAAGGTGTAGGCGCGACTCGAAGTCTCTACGTCTTCCTAAAATGAGTGTCATCTTATATATAATTTCCCTAGGCGAAAAGTTGTCGACCCGATTTTGGGAGCTCTGGGGGGAATCGGTGACTTCTGAGTCGACCTGAATATTGGAAATGTATTTTTGTGCGTCCTCGGCACTATCTTAAGTTATATTGATTGTGAAAAAGGTGAAATTTTTTTTAGCATGAAGGTGTGTGTTCAGGAATTGTGGTGTATGTGTGTGAGTGTGTGTGTGTGGGGGGGGGATGGCAAGGAGGACTACTCTATTAAAACATTTCTAAACTAAGCAAAAACTTTGTATGATAAAATTATAAAATCATTTCTTTGAGGTGGCAGGACATTTTTTTGCCGAGGAAGGGGTGAGAAGTTGAGGTAGAATATTTCCTGATGGAGACCAAAATAATTGGCAGACGGGGCTGAATGGACATTAAGATAAATATTTGGAGGCTCTAAGGTAACAGGTGTGTCAGAGGATAACTTGGTGTGTGTTGAGGAGGGGGGGGATCTTAGGGAATGGGTTTGTCAGAGGATGACTTGGTGCCCATTGCAGAGGGGGGTCTAGCTCTCCGGAAATGAAGCGGGATGGGTTCATAGGATAGCTTGGTGTGTGTTGCGGGGTGGGGGGGGGGCTGGGGGTCTCAGTGAAAGGGAGTGTCAGGGGATAACTTGGTGAGTGTTGTGGAGAGTGTTGGGGGGGGGGCTCTCAGGGAATGAGTGTGTTAGAGGGAGACTAGGTGTGTGTTTCGGAGTGGGGGTACACAGCTCTTAGGAAATGGTTGTGTCACAGGAAAACTTGGTGTGTGTTGCTAAGGGGGAGGGCTCCCAGGGAATGGGTATGTCAGAGAATGACTT